>JPJU01001408.1:0-26319 GCA_000750735.1 Pseudogymnoascus sp. VKM F-4246
CACCTCGCACCCCCCGCACACCCCCTCCCACCAGGACACATTCTTTGTTATCCTTTCTTTTTAAATATTCTTGAGTTCGTTCGTTCGTACCGCCTTCCTCCCGCCTCGCACTTTGCCATAAACGCGTAAAAAAAAAAAAGTCACTTCTTCTTCTTCCGTTCCGTTTACAGCGCGCAGGCCTCGTAGGAGCTATACCCGCTGCCATCAGTCCACTCGGTGAAGTTCCCAATAAGGACATCCTGCATATTCCTCGCGGCCTTCATGAAGATCGTCTCGTACGGGTGGATGTTGAAGCCGTAGTAGTAGTTATCATGGAAGAAGTCGTCGTCGGTGCAGCCCTCGATGTAGCCCTTGGGGCTGTTATCCTTCTTGCCGTCCTTGTTGTGGTCGTCGCCGTCGTGCGAGTGGTAGACTAGGTTCAGCGCCTCGACCTCGTACCCGGCGTTGAGGATGGACGGCGTCGATCGGATCTCCCCGCCGATCGCGTTCACCATGTCGTATGGGCACCAGTACCCGATGCCGCCTTCGGCTTCGGGCTTCATCAGGATCTCGATGCCGACGCGGTCCAGTGCCCACACCATGGATTGGACGTGGCCCTTGCCGCCGTGGCAGTTGTAGCTCATTCCCGCCAACTGGATCGTGTTAGCACAGAGTAATCTTGCGTGGAGCCGCCAGTCTTATTAGAGACCGCAGGGTGGGAACACATACCTTCTTCTTATCAGTGAGCATGCCCCAGAACGCCTCGCTCCAGCAGTCTTTACTCCAGATAGGCATGAACGGGCCACGAACACTGGCATTCATGAGCATGAACCTCTCGTATCCCTCCCAGAACTTGCGTCCGCCGCGATCGCGTCCGCCCATGGGGCTGAGCTTGGTGCCCAGATCGTTCCACTCGCGCAGCAGCGCCTCGCCGTGCGCGCCCATGTCGAAGCACTTGTTGTCGCGCTTGAGGACCTCGATGTTTGTGATCTTGGGGTCGTACCATGGCGAGGTCTCGTAGACGGGGAGGATGGTCTCGGCGTCGGTGTCGCCGTTGAAGCTGAAGACGAAGTCGGCGCCGGCGTAGAGGCCGTGCTTGATGAAGAACTCGAGGTTGCGGCGGTTGGTCGGCGACTCGGTGTAGACGTATGAGATGAGCGACTTGGGACGGTCGCCGCGGAGCTTGGCCTTGTCCTCCATCAATGCGTTCTGCTCCTTCTTGAGTTTCTTCTCCTTCTCAGCAACCTGGGCTTCGCGCGCCTTGAGCGCCTCTTTTTCAGCGGCGACGGCGGCGAGTTGCGAGGCTAGGTTTTCGGCTGCGCTGGCCGAGGCTGTGGTTGGCGGAGGGTAGTGGTTATCGTGGTTCCATTGCGAGACAACATTTGGGAAATGGCCCTGTGAGGAGTTAGCAGCGCTCGAGTTGCCATCGTCGCGCGGACTCGATCGGTTGGGAAGAAGTTCTGGTTCTTCGCGGACGACCGGGAACGCGGTGGTGGTGGTGAAGAGCATACCGTAGCTCGTAGTCCAACAGCCAGCACCCAGATGGCGAGGAGCAGGACAAGCCCTGTGAAGAGCCCAAAGCGCCTAGAAGCCATCGCCGTCAAATGCAATCGGTGGCTCGGGAGACGGTGTCACAGTCAAGTTGTGGCGTATCACGGCGACATAGGGGATCGATCAGGAGAGAAGCAAGGCGCGCAGTAGTCGAGTGGAAGATCTCTGGGCGCTTGGGTCAAACGAGTGTGGATAGCCTTCTCTGAAAGAGAGGCAAGAAGTTGAGCAAAAAGGTAAGGGAGTATATGTTATGAATTGTCGGGAACCCTGACGACGGATATGAGGTGAGGTAAGGTGGTGAACACTTGAATCGAGTGGAGGAAAGATTGTTTGAGGTGGATGGTGGGTGTGGGTGGCCACGCTATGCTTATTTTTGGGGACAATCTTGTTCGGAGGTCGCGATTAGACTAGTACAAACGGCGAAGTACCACAAGTACTACACGCATACATTACAGTACAGTAAGTACTTTCTACCTTCTACTTTCTAATTTCTACATGCGGTCGGTCTATGTGTTCAGATAGAGAGAAATTGGCGAATTGGCGAAATTTTCGTGGAATGGCGAGATTGTGCTTGGCGGCTTAATCCATGTTAAGAGGTGCTCATGAGTGTTATTTGATTCTTGTATGAAGTTATATAGATTATTTTATTAATTACAAAAAGACCGTTATAAGGGATTATTAAGTCCCATCCGAGTCAACATCTTCAACGCAGCCAGCACATGAAATATCGTGACATCCAGTTCTCCCAATGTTGCGATTTCAGTAGGGACTCGAACGATAAGAGACACTCACAGGCAAGTACCGCCGCTAGTCCAAAGACGGATTGGGGGGTTGCTACTAGCACACACCCAGTTGTCAGGGGTTATTAAAACAAATTTCGCATATAAAAAGCACGTGACTGTTAAATTGCGTTTTGGGTGGAGATTAAAGAGGCAGAGAGGGAGGGGAGGGCATGAAGAGATTGGAATTCAAGACGGCTAAAGTAAAATATAAGTGGGTGGTGCTTAGATGACACTTTGGTGTTTGTATGCAGTACAGGGGACAATTGAGATAGAGCCTCAAGTACACTATTCGTCCTGACTTTCAACTATACTGTAGGAAGTCATGTCTATGATATTACCAACTAGTAAACTGACAAGAGAATATGCCCAAGCAGCGACTACCATTCCTTTCTACCGTTCCCAGTGTTTGCACGGAGTATACAAGCAAATAAGTTAGCCCCTCACAATTCACCATTGAAAACTCAACATAAAATAAAGTAGTCATGTCTCTGGTATTACTAACTAGCGAGCCGGCAGAGAATCCAAGCAAGCAGCGACTACCTGTCTCTTCTATTTCTCTCCCGACGCATCTATCAATCTCCCCCCAAACGCGCCATATATCTCTCGCCCGTCTGTTTGTACAAACCCGCTTCTTGTATCGACTGTTGCAGTCCGTCCATGTCCAAATCCCTTTGCTTTTCCAGCAAAAAAGGTCGCAATGAGTGTTTAAAAAAGGAAAAAACAAAACAAATGAAGTTCCAATCAGTGTATGCCTAAAACGGCCATAAAAAAACACAAAGCTCCTTTCTCTCCTTTGGCACCAATATACGGCAAAAATATCGCCTTTGGTATTACAACGATCTCGCTCCCCCTTGCACCCGCTGCCTAACAGTCTCCGTATGATGTGGAGAGGTCACGCAGCATTCGCTCTTGATCCAGGTAAAGGAAAGTAATCAAGTCCATCTATAACACCAGCGCCATGCAAATTTCCTCCCGTCTTGTCTGTCTCTCCGCCGCCGCGCGTCTAAAAGTTCGATGAAGCATTGACAGGGCGCTGGGGAGCGTGGTAGCTCTCGAGCGTGCTCTGGAATGGGTTCGTGGTCGAGCTGGTCTCGCCCTTCTCGCCGGGGGAGGTCATCATGAGAGCGTCGTCCTCCTGGGCCCTGCGTGCGGAGCGTCTGCGGCCCCAGAACTTCCAGAAGACGATGAAGATGAGAGCGACGAAGATGGCACCGCCGATGCCGACAACGACGCCGATGACGGTCTTCTTGGTTTGCGAGCTCATGCCGTCTTTCTTCTCTGGGGTGTCGTCGATTGGCGAGGCAGTGTTGGTGGGGATCAGAGACGTGGCGACATAGGTGGTTTGGTAGGTCTTGCCATCGCTTGTCACGTCGGCCGTGGTCGTGTGCTTAAATGTGATGGTGCTGCGGGGAGGGGAGGAGGTGGTGGGCTTGGAGGTGGTAGTGTCAGATGACTTGGTTGGTTTGGTTGACTCATCAGTTGTCTTCGACGATTCATCAGTAGAAGTTTTCGACGGGGTTGTTGTTGCTCCGGTATCAGAGGGAGTAGTCGTCGGGTCGTCGGATGTGGTTGAGGATGGAGGCTCCGTCGACGACTCTGACTGGGAATCTTCCGTGGATGACGGGGGAGCATCAGTCGAAGTTGGCTCTGAATCGGTGGTTTCTGCGTCTGAGGTTGGGAACAAGTCGGCCAGGCCGCCCGAGCCCGAGTCGTCGCTGTTGTCTTGTCGGATATGTAATTCATCTACCACATGGTACTTGGCGGCGACCAGTGGTGCCCCGGCCTTTACGATTGAAGAAGCCTTGTGTGCGTCCTTGGACAAGACGAAAGAAGCCAGCAAAAGAGCGACGACTGACAACCTCGCCGGCTGTAGAGAAGAGAGCATGATGTTATGTGTGAGGAGGATTCGTATGTGGTGTTGTGTCGATGACTGGAGTCTATCTCCGTCGTTGAGCGTCGAGAGCACCGAAGGCAAGGAATGTCCCGAGTGCCACCTGAAGTTTGCGTGTATGGATCCGTCTGATCAAAGGTAAGATCAAACTTTGTCGTGCGCGGATAAAATCAAGGAGTAAACAAAAACAGAAAATGTGAAGTCACTGAATGGCTAGTGAAGCCTGTTAAGGAATGAAGGAAAAGAAGGTGATGGTGCGACAAATGATGGTGTTTTGTTGATGTTACCTGCGTTCAGGGCTTACTTTAGGGGACGTGAAAGATTCGTGGTCGGGTGAGTGAGATTGACTTCGTATTCCAAACAGCATGGGTGGTTGAGTGGAGATGGGTACGGAGGTACATGAGAAGATGAGAAGATATCGCCGTTGTGAGTGGGAACAAAGAGGAGCCAACGGTATTACGTCCTTAATAATCAGGCAGAAATGGCCACCAGGGAGCACCAGGAGGAACACATTATTCCCCAATCAGGACAAAACTGGGCCAGGGGTGGTCTAACCTGAAAAGATGCGGCAGAATTTATGCCGTTATGGGGAAAGCGGCGGGCGGGAAAGGCTTCTCGGGACCAATCACTAACTGTTCTATTTATGCAACCATGGGAATACGAAACCCCTCCTGTCCTTGTGCGATCTTCTACATACTACAGTACTGAGTAGTGGGAAAATACTACAAAAATGATAAAGATCAACATAAGACTTCCCAGCACATAACACAAAAGCAAGAATACCGCTTATAGTGATCTGACGTATCGCCCTATAGCATCATACTCTATATGTGCGATATATGTGTGACCCTGGCGAGCATTAATGGGATGGGGCATGCCAGCTGACGTCGCACGGGAGTTAAAGTCAAGGCTCAGCTCAGCCGCTGTGCTGTGGTCTATCTCTTACACGAACTGTCTGATGTGTGATGGAGCTGCCTACAACAGCAATTGGCCTGTCGCTCGCAAGGGCTGAAACCCCACGGGTATGGAAAGGCCCGATGATTCCTGGGGAGCGCGCAAGGGCTCCTGTCATGGAGTTTAACCTTCCCGGTGGTGCTGGGGCATAGCCACAGCTCGATGACGGTGGGTGTGGAAGGGTAGGCGCCACAGCGTCGACAAGCCTTGGAGGTGATGTCTTCGCGTGTCATTCAAGTTTCAGGCGTTGGGAGTCCTCAACTCGAGTCAACGCCGCCATGAAGGTAGTGGCCATATTGTAGGTTTGACTATCTTCAGATAGTCCGTTCTTTGACATCTTTTCTCTCCTCTTTTGCTTTTTGTTCCTGTCGTATCGCTCAAATTTCTATTTTGTCGTTTTTGCATGATGTTACGCCAGGTGCTGTATATCGCGCTGTTCGTCCTTGCTGTGGAAGCAACGGCCTGGAGCCATGCGGACATGGATTTAAGACATCAGTTTGGGAATGTGCTGGTGCCGCGGCAGTCCACAAACCTGCAGGTATGCTTCTCTGTCAACTACTCTATACCGAAGGAGGGGCATTCGAGATAAGGCCGAGGAAAAGCAGTCGGGCCAAAAATGCAATGGAGGCTGATGTCCAGATACAGACCTTCACTGATGCACTGGGAGGTGCTTCTGCCGAACCCATAACAGGCACTGACGACCCAGAACGACCTTTTCAAGTGGGCGATGATACATTTGTATGAATCCCAACCAACCAACCCACACTTGGTTTCTTCTAACAACCACTACAGACCGACTTCAAGTCAGCTGCCACGCGCACCTGCGATAACCAGAAAAACGCATGCGCGAAGATCGCCAACGACGGGGATAAGGACAGCGGCCTAGAAGTGAGCGACTGCGATAAACAGCAAGAGACATGCAAGTCGGCACAAGATAAGGCGACGGTGACGAGCTTTGATTCTTCGGCGAGTGGCCAGGCGCAGGTTGTTACCAGTGATGATGAGTTTACTTACTTCTGCGACCCTTGAGGGAGTGAGAGGGCACTCGGAAGAGCGGGATACGGGGTGGGCGGCTGGTCGGCTGGCGTTTATGGGGAATGAGGGATTCAATGAGAGGGCTGGAAGTCCGCAATGACCTGTGGTGATATTGGCGTTGGAAGTGTCTGTCTCAATACTGTACTGTACAAGAACAAACAGGCCCTGTTATGCCATGCATGAGGCTCGATCGATCTGACTCAGGTCAAATAAACATCCAACTGTTTCTCCTGCTGGCCCTGCTGAGTGTGCTCGTATTGATTCTTGGCCTGCTGGGTTTGGCACAATAAGTACTGTACTGTATAGTACAGTACTATACCCTGCGCCACAGCCCTTGAGCTCGGCAGGTTCATGGGAGGTTGTGGCTGTTTGTTTCATGTGCCCAGAGGATGCCAGAGGATGCTAAAAAGGGGAAGAGTTAATAGCTATACATTCTTTTGCCATTTATTAATTCCCCGCGTCATAATGCAATGAAAATATTGACAGAAAATACATTCCTGTACTACATCGTGGCCTTGTTCGAAAGTTGTGGCCATGTTCGATGTATGTACTCCGTAGCACTCGTAGGAAGGAAATAGTGGGGGGAGGAAGCCTTACGCACCGCCACACATCTTTCCGTGGTTGAAGACCATTGGCCACGTTATCACCCCCGGTCAACGCAACATCAGCTTCGCAGATCAAGTTCAATTGTGTGAAGGGAGTCGTTAGAGAATCACAACGTCACTCCAAAGGTGCTCTAGGCTTGTTAGAGCAACTCATACTGGCTTGAAGTATTCCCTCGTTTTTAGCAGGCCACTCGCACATTTGCCAGCAAACCCAAGCACCTCGCCGTCGTGCTTTCAGCCCGAGCGCTCCCGCTGTCGCATAGCTGAGGCTCAACGACGTCGCGCGACACCTCGGAATTAGACCCTTTGTCGTCATTGCGCCCGCGGAGATCACAGCGACTACACGAACATTAATGGACGCTCTCACGACAATTGTTTGAAGTATCTGCTCTCTGTGCAGCAAGCCGATGGAGAGACCGGCAGCGTCGATGGTCACGAAACCCCGCATACCTCGAAACTAAGCAGCCCTACCAACATGTCTTTCCGCCAAAACGGCCAGCATAGGTATGGCCACGTCCCTCCGCAACAATATGGAGGTCAGCCGCCGGCTCAGAATGCAGGCCTCGGTCTGCAGCGACAGTCGAGTTTCGACAACGGCGATGATGCCCAGTTCTTCGACAACACGAATGGCACACAGCAGCCGCCGGCGCAGCCCAACGCGTACCCTCAACAAAACCACTATGGGAGTCAAAGATCACATGGAGGAGGCCAAGATGAGCTATATCTAGGCGGATCTGGCAGAGGCCATCAATCTCCAGAGCGACTACAATACAGTCCACAGCCTTCTCAGTATGCAAACCAGATGTACGGTGGGGGCGTGCCGCAAACACCGAGTACACCGACAGCATACAATCCACAGCTCTTCCCACGGACACAGTCGCAGAGTCAAACGCATGCGCAGACGCCTAATTACAATCCCCAATTATACAGCAGTCACAGCGTCTCGCATCACCAGCCTTATGTCCCAGCCGCGTACCAGCCACAACAACCCCCCGTGCCGCCGCGGCCACCCGCGCAATCCCCTTATATGCAAGGACCGAGTTATGGAACATCTCCTCTGCCACAGCATAGCCAAAACTTTGGAAGTCCGCCTCTCGCCCAAAATCAACAAGCAAGCCCATATTGGTCTCCGCAGATTCCTCAGAACCAACAATATGCTACTACACCACAGCTTCCAACCCGACCTACTCAGCCTGCATACGAGCCCTCCTATGAACCCGCATATGAACCATCGTATAACCCGTCGCTACCTGCACCTCTCCCTCCCAAACCGGCCCAATATTCAGCTCCCCCCGCGACGTCTGGGTACCCTGCCAATGGAACTTCATACGGGTCTACTGATGAGTATAGAGCGCAGAGCAACCCGTCCCCGTACCCAGCGGTTACGCAAATGCCAATGGGCCCATCGTACTCAGCCTCATATGCCGATTTCGGTTCCGATGCGTATGGAGGCATGTCTAGCCGCCCCTCGAGCAACAGCAACCCACCCCAACCAGTGGAGCATGATGTGCAAAACATAAGTCAGCTTCGACGCCATCCAACCGGCCGCGCACTCCCGACTGCACCTGCCGTCGAAGACACGAGCCCATTCGACGACGACGGCGACGATAGTAGGCTATCTGCCGAAGCCAGGGCACAGGAGCTGATGTTCCAAGAGATTGAGGCTGCTGTTGGGGTGAATACTAGTGGCAGGTCCCAAGTAGGCCAGCCGCATGCCCCAATGAGCGCAGACCTGCTCGATAATGAATTTGGTGGAAGCAATGGCTTGAGTGCTGATGCACGAACACCAACAGCGGGCCATAATTCCGAACAGATGTACGAATTCGACGACAGCGATGAGGCAGAAGCTGCTTCTGGGGTTGAGGCATTAAGGATTGCCGACGAGGCAGATGCCAACAGGAGTAGCACGGGGGCCTTTGGAGTTTATCCCCAGCAGAGACCTCAGGAGGCATCCCAGGAAGCCAGCAGCGACAGCGATAATTATGCCGTTGGAATGGATCTCGGCATGCTTGGTGGCGGTCTTGATGTGCCAATGGCCTATGGAAACGATATCGCAGCTCGGGATGAGATGCAAGACCAAAGCCGCCCGTTGCCGACTCCCTCGGACATAAGCAGGCGTGAGGCGTACGCGCCCCCAGCATCATCGGGACTCGGAGGCCTGACTGACTATACTATACCTAATGATGACTACATCCACCCATTCCCCGACACAATTGCAGAGCATCCGAACCTACAAGGGCAGCACAGGCTTAGTTTTGACGAGGGAGACGAGAGGTCGTCGCTTGGGTCTCGTATGACGGCCGAATCGCGTCTCAGTGGAAGATCAGGCAGCGACAGTCCGTTGAGGGAGGAGTACGCAGATATCCCATTCCATCCCGGCATGGCACCAGCGTCCGCCCTGAACCGACCCCTGCCAGCGGTTCCTTCTCTGAGTGAAAACAGGACGCCGCAATTACGGCCTGCTGGATCGTACCGTAATCCACCGAACCAACAACAGGACCCCCAGAGGGTGCAGCAACAGATGTACCCTCCGGATGGCCCCGAATCGTATGCAACCCAGGATCTTCTCAACCCAGGAGGCCAGTTTGTACCCAGATCGGCATCGTTGACAAGCCACAGTAGCACCCCTCTCGTGGTCCCCCCTATGCGCTCAAGGACAGATGCGGAAGAGCGCCAAGCCAGACAACGCGCACTAAGAGGTCATGGGCCGGCCCTTGATGGGTTTGATGCTGGGACGCCGCAATCGACAACGCCTCTTGATCTGCCATCGCTCCCACCTGGTCGACGCAAGAAGGCCACACCCGAAAACCTCAGGTCGTCCGACTACAAGAAGTGTAGAGAGCCTTGGGCGTTGAGTGGCATTGCCGACTGGATTCGGGAAATGTGTTCCGGAGAGTCAGGGGAGGGAGAGGCTGACCTGAGAGCGAAGACCGTCCAAGACTTGCTCGTTGCCCTCTTCACGCACAAGGTACCTACGATGAACACGGCCGATGCAGAAGTTATCAGCGCCGTAGTCGTGAGGGATATGCTGCAGGCCAGCGTGCTGATAGAAGATGAGGAATGGGTCAAGTTTGGGCCTGGGGAAATATCCGGAGTTCTCTGGCAGATGAGCGGCTCGGGCTGCTACGCTCCGAAGGTTCATGAGCACGAGATGCACGGCCGTTGCTACTCTCACCACTGTCATCGGACCCTGAAGAAGATCAACCTGCATGCGCAAAAGATGGCACCTGCTAAGCGGGCCGAACCTTGGCATGAGTTCTTCAAGCTCACTAAGGCACAAATTGACTCAGCGGATAGCAAGGAGGTGCTTCGGCAGAACAATCTTCATGAAATTATCATGTCTGAGGATAAGTTCATGGTTCAATTGGATGTCTTGCGGACGATTTACAGAGACGAACTTCAGGCCTGGCAACCGCCCATTATTGGCCAGGCTAAACTTCCTCGGTTCATCCAACAGGTCTTTGGTAGGGCTGAGGCGGTTAAGAATGTCAACATGAACCATTTGCTAGCGCAGCTGAAGTACCGCCAACAGGAACAAGGCCCTTGGGTTCAAGGCTTCAGTAGTATCTTCCGTGAGTGGACTCGACGAGCCGCCCAAGTGTATTTGGATTATGCTGCCAGCTACCCGAATGCGACATATTTGGTCCGGAGAGAGATGGAGAAGAACGTACTTTTCCGCCAGTTCCTCGACCAAGCACAGAGCAACAAAGTTTCTGACCGTCTGGGCTGGGATACGTATCTCTTTGCGCCGTTGAAGCGACTACAGCAGTATACTTTGCTGCTTAAAGAAGTTATGAAGCACACATACGTCGACAGCGAGGAGAAGACCAACCTCGCGATTGCCATCAAGGAAGTGGATAAGATGACCCAGGCCTGTGATGAGAAGGTCAATGAAGAGAATAAGAAGATCGAGATGCAAGAATTGCAGACCAAACTATTCATGCGCCCCGGGTTTAAGCGCGTTGAGCTTCACCTGGATCATCTTGGTCGGCAACTCATCCTACAGGGCGATCTGCAGCGGCCTGGTTCCAGTCGCTTCAACTGGCTGGAAACCCGTGCTATTCTGTTCGATCATTACCTCGTGCTAGCCAAACTTGTTACTCATCGCGATAGTACTGGCCAGAAAAACAAGGAGGTTTTCGATATTTCGAAACCGGTAAGAAGACCATTCCCCATCTCTTGTGCAGTTCGCTAACTCGTAGAAGCCTATACCGATGCAACTTCTTGTGCTAGAAAGCACGAATGATGACGCAGTCGTTAAATCAAAGGGCTTGGGTACTGTTACGACAGTTACGAGATCGGCTCCTTCAATCTCTGAATCAAAGACGTCCCGGGCATCCACGGCATCAGACCGCCCTCAATTAGACCACACCTCAACGAACACCTCATTGAGTTCGATGTCAAAGGTTTCTTCCAACAACATTGCAGACGGTGATGCACGATCCATGTTTCCATTCCGGGTCAAGCATCTCGGGTCCCAGGATATGTATACCCTGTACGCACCCACCGCCCAGAATCGCCAGGAATGGTGCGAGAAGATCATGTGGGCCAAGGAGCGTCATGCTGCGTCGCTGTTTGCTCAGAACGCCGAGCCTTTCCGGTTGAAGGTTCTGGCCGACACTGCATTCGCGGTAGATCCGACACAGGTTGGGAGAAGCATTGGGATGTCAGTCGTCGGGACTCCGTTGGACAGGGCAATCAAGGATATCGAGCGCGAGTATGGCCATGCGAGACAGTCCCCGGTGTGTCGAGCGCAGGTCAATTGCTCGACGGCGTTTTCCATTTACGGAAAATCGATGGTTGCTATTGGGACGGATTATGGAGTCTACATTTCAGAGGTCAACAACCCACGAGGATGGACAAGAGTAAGTTAATCCCCGTTCACTTGCGAGTAGAGATGGCATACTAATTGTTTCCGCAGTCCATACAGTCGAGTCGTATTACTCAAATAGCGGTCCTGGAGGATTTCTCTATCTGCCTCGTCATAGCGGATAAAGCTCTCATTGCCTATCACCTCGATTCCGTGGTCCCCGTCTCCAACTTCCCAGCTCCGCAGCACGACTCGGCGCGCCGCGCTCCGCAAAGGATCTCTGGTTCGCGTGAAGTCTCGTTCTTCGCCACAGCGCGGATGAAGGATCGCACGCTTGTCTTCTACAAGTGTCGCGGAAACATGGCAACTTCCTCATCATCCACCTTCAAGGTGTTAGAGCCCGTCTTCCAGAAATCCTCTGAGAAGAAATCGAAGCTCTTTGGACGATCCAAGATGGGCGGCGGCGCAACCGAGTTCTTCCGCGAGTTCGACGAATTCTATGTCCCCGTGGAATGCTACGGTATCAACCTCTTCCACTCCTACATCGCCGTCTGCACAATCAAGGGGTTCGAGCTCCTCACACTAGACAAGAAAGTCACGATGAGCATCCCCGACCCGAACCAATCCAACATCGCGACGATCTTCGAGCGCCTCCAAGGTCAGAAGCCACTCGGCATGTTCCGCCTCTCCGACGCCGAGTTCCTCCTCTGCTATCAGGACTGCGGCGTATACATCGACAAGCACGGCGAGGTGTCGCGCAGCGTCGTCCTCGAGTTCGTCGGCAAGGCCAAGTCGGCCGCCATGTACGGCGCGTATCTGATTCTCTTCGACACGGACTTCGTCGAGGTGCGGAACGCGGAGAATGGCCGCCTGAGACAGATCATTGCGGGCAAGGACGTTAGGTGTTTGGATTATGGGGTCCAGGGCGCGAGCACGATGGCGAATAGGTCGCTTAAGGTGGCGATGGCGCATCCGGAGATGGCGAACTGTCAGCTGGTTGTGGAGCTGGTGCTTAATGAGGGGCAGAGGGAGTAAAAGTGCCTGTCTGTCTGCCTGACTGTTCTTTCGATTGATCGAAATATTTAAGAGGGGGAGGGATGGGAGGGGATGCAACAAATAGTCGCGATGCGGAGCAGTTTGCGATGATGAGAACAAGGATGCGCGCTTTTTGTGCAGATTATCATGTCATGAGAAATTCATATATGTAGATACCACGGTGTTTTGTGTTCGTGTTTTTTGTTTATTTTTTGCACCGATCTGGGGCGGGGAGGTTAGGGTAATTTTTTTGACTATAGAGGCTTTTGGTTGCCTTTCATGATGTGGAATGAGGGGGGGGTTGGCGGTTTATATCTGGTGGTTTAGATACGAAATGGATGTGGATTCTTCTTCAATTATATTTATATGGTCCTCATACGAGAATATTCTGGGTATATAATATATTGTTTGGCTGGTATAGTAGAAAATATGAACACATTTCATTTTTGTCAAATTGAAGACGGGCAAGAGGTCTTGCCAACCACGACATAACATAAGCTGCCATTTAAATAGAATATATTTAATTCCACGTGTTGCGGCCATTTTACCCAAATTCCCAAATTCCCAAAATCCCATACTCTTTCACCTCTTGACATACGACAACCCTGTCCCCGCACGCGGTGTCGTCACGTCCCGGCCACCGTACCAACACGACATCATCTCCAATGCACAGCTAACCCCCAAGCTCCCCCAGCTCCCCAAACCACCACGCAGAGGCAGCCCGCCTCACCAACGACCATCAAGAATGCGCGCCTCATTACCAATGGGACTGCTGTCCCTCGCGCTCTCTCTCCTCCCCCCGACCACCGCCGTCTTCGCCGACGAAGCCTACACCACCGACTACCAATACTCGCTCCTGGGCCTCCCCCTCCCCAGCACGACATTCTTCCACCGCCCGCAAGCCGATCCGAAGGCCGCGTCGCTGCTCTACACCCTGAGTGACCTGGGCGTGCTCGGTGCTGTCAACCCCGGCACCGGTGCGTTGGTATGGCGCCAGTTCCTCGCTGCGCAGGCGAACCGTACGGTTGAGTCCTTAGCGGGCGAGCGAGTTGTGGGACACCTCCGCGGCGTGGAGGCCGAGAACAGGGTGCTCAGTGCGCTGGGGGGGAATGTGAATTCCTGGGATGCGGTTACGGGGAGGGAGGTGTGGGGGAATGAGTTTGAGGGGTCAGCGAGGGATGTTGAGGTCCTGGGCACGGAGGGAGAGGAGAAGGATGCGCTTGTGCTGTTTGAGGGGGTGAAGGGAAGCGTGGTTAGACGCCTGGATGGGAATACGGGGGCGGTGAAGTGGGAGGTTGAGGGTGAGAAGGGGGATGTCCCGGTGCAGGTTAGCACGGATACGAAGAGCGTGTTCGTGATTAGTCTGCACGGCGCGTGGGGTGGGTATAATGTCAAGGTCACCAGCTTGGATCCGGTTACGGGGAAGAAGGTCAATGAGCATACGCTGTCGAGCAAGGCAGATGTGCATACCCGCGAGGACGTGCTGTTTGTTGGTGCGAACGTTGCCGCGCCGATTGTGGCGTGGGCTGATCGTGGCCTCAAGACGCTTAAGGTCAACATTCTTGGCACGCAAGCAGTGCACAGCCTCTCGTTGAGCAAAACTCCGGAGGACGTGACAAAGGTCGTCATCCACGCGCCGCATTTGATCCAGTCTAAGCCCCATTTCTTGGTCCACAGCCAGACAGCTACGAGCCATTGGGCTGATGTGTACCATGTGGACATCGCGGCTGCAACTGTGAACGAGGGATACCACCTTCCAAAGCTCGCTGGACCTGGTTCATTTGCGACTAGTTCCAGGGATGCAAATGTCTTCTTCACCCGGATCACCGACGACGAGGTCACGATCCTGTCCTCGAACTCCCACGGAGTTCTTCAAAAGTTCCCGCTAACGGAAGAGCCTGGCGTTGGCAGAGCCTTGTACGGTGTTGCCGAGGTTGTCAGCAAGACTGCTGACACTTACGCTGTCCGCTCGGCCGTTCTGACCGCCAACCACAACTGGATTATGATCCGCAACGGAGTACCGGACTGGGCTCGCGCTGAAGGACTTTCTGGATCCGTCGCCGCTGCCTTTGCGGAGATTCCAGAGGAGGAAACCCTGGCTGAGGCGTTGGACGCTGAGGCGCATAGCAACCCGCTCCAGGCCTACTTCCACAGACTTGCTCGCCATGTCAGCGAGCTTCAGTACCTGCCTGACTATCTGCAACAGCTTCCGAAGCGAGTGGTCAGCAGTCTCCTTCCAGGCGATTCTACCCCAGCATCTACAAGCGTTTTGGCGAGAGATGGATTCGGATTCCGCAAGCTCGTTATTGCCGCAACTGAACGTGGACGCGTGTACTGCCTTGATACCGCGACCAAGGGAGCTATTGTCTGGTCGCACCAGGCGTTTGAGATCCCCGCGGGAGAGAAGTGGGATGTGAAGGGCATCTATGTTGATAACCAGAAGGGTGTTGCAAAGATTATGGGAAGCAGGGGCGAGTATATTATTATCAAGACCACCAGCGGAGCTACCGTTGAAATCCTACCGCCTGTCGAAGAATCGCACATCCAAAGCACCGCTCTTGTGGACAGCCCATCGGGCAAGTGGCTTCTTCCCATTGGACCTGGGGGCCGCTCTCCTCCAATCCCCAAGGATTATGCACCAAAGGACTCTCTGGTTGTCCGCGGTGCAAATGGTGAGGTGAACGGAATCCAGTTCAACCTCAAGGGAGACAACGCTATCTCGACCGTGACCTGGACGTTCAAGCCCGTCGCTGGCGAAAAGATCATCGCCGTGAATGCCAGACCCGCACACGACCCTGTTGCCTCCATCGGACGTGCTCTCGCAGACCGCAGCGTGCTGTACAAGTACCTGAACCCAAACATCATCCTGGTCAGCACAGTGGCCGAGGCGACATCGACCGCATCGTTCTACCTCCTCGACTCGATCTCCGGAACTCTTCTCTACTCCACCAAGCACTCCAACGTGGACACCACTCAACCCATCACCGCCACCCTAAGCGAGAACTGGTTCGCCTACTCCTTCTTCGGGTCTCCAGGCTCTTCCACGTCCGAGTCCGCCCTCCCCGAGGCACAAGGGTACCAGCTCCTCATCGCCGAGCTCTACGATTCCGAGCTAGCCAACGACCGCGGCCCTCTCGGCTCCTCCGCCAACTTCTCCAGCCTCCTCCCCGCCGAGTCGCCAGAGGGCTTCACCCTCCCCCACGTCATCTCGCAGTCCTACATCATCCCAGAGCCAATCACGCACATGACCGTCACCCAGACGCGCCAGGGTATCACGTCGCGCCAGATCCTGGCCACGCTTCCACGCTCCAACTCCATCATCGGGCTTCCCCGCAACTTGCTCGATGCGCGCCGCCCACTCGATGTGAGTTCCAAGGCTGCTGCGGCGGCTGCAAACGAAGAGGGCCTGATGCCGTACGTGCCGCAGCTTGATTTTGATCCGCGCGGCGTGCTGACGCACCAGCGCGAGGTTGTCGGGGTGCGCGGTGTGATTGTTGCGCCGGCGCTGTTGGAGAGTACGAGTGTTGTGTTTGCGTATGGAGTTGATGTGTTTGGGACGAGGGTGATGCCGAGTTTGTCGTTTGATGTGTTGGGGGCGGGGTTTAATAAGGTGGCGCTTGTGAGTACGGTTGTGGGGTTGGCGGCGGGAGTGGGGTTTGTGGCGCCGATGGTGAGGAGGAAGCAGATTGATTTGAGGTGGCTTAGTTCATAGGGTGGGCGGTGGGTAATGTAAGAATAACGTGGTATTAAAACATGGTTAAAATTAAATAGAGGGTATTTATGAATGAGCATGCAGAAATGAGGCCTTGTGACTCTGTCGTGGGCGTTGTAGTGACCCCTTTAACCATCCGTGTATTGCGGCTGGGCGAGGGATATCGGAACCAATCATTGGAACTCTTAAAAGGCTATATCAATGTTCGTTTGTTCTCATAATATAATGGGCACTGTATAATATGGACGGACCACAATGGCTAACACCATGAGCCCTTATATGTACTCTCGCCATTGACAAAAAAACTGAGAGGTATCCCCCATCTAGAATATACCAGCCAACCACCGTTGGAAACCTTCTCAGCACATTACCCAAACCTCATTTCCAACCCCCTCCCCCCGGTGGATCTTAACCTCTACGATATAAGATAATTATTGTGCAATCGCAGCAAGACATAAGAAATATCCCCCGACCAAGGCAGCAACCGTCCCGGCAATGATACACCGGCCCTCCCACGTTCCAGTGAGGTAGCCAGTGACGCCAACAACCAGCTCTTCCTTCCTTGCTATCGCCCGGGCCGTGCTCCATTCCGGATCGATATCAAACGGCGGATTGATGCGTGGATCCGAGCTAGCTGCGTCTTCATCCTCATCTGGCTCCGGGATACCCACCAATGGCACCTTGACGCTCATAAATACAGGGCGATGATCGCTAGTTTTGAACAGTGGCAGCGGCTCATACTTCTTCACTTCAATCTTTGCGTTCTGGTCTTTCCGCTCCATCCATTTCGGTGCGTCGAGATACAGAACTCGGTCTGTCCAGCTAGGCCAACGGTGCTGTGCCCATGCCCACTCCTTCGTATCCTCGTCTGCCGTCAGATATGGACCCGAGTCAAACTTATAAGTCGGAGGAAAGGTGACGGGCGCCTCGCTAAGACCCTGGAAAGTCCTTCCAGCCAATCGCTCCCGGGTAAGCTGGTCATGTTTGAACAGGTGGGAATAGTGCCGCGGACTCTCCACGGAGTCGTGCGGTTGCGGAAATGATACCTTGTGGTCGTCAGGGCCGGGCTTAATATCACTTGTGCGATAGTTCAGGTCTCCCGCGACAAACAAGTGACTCGTAGGCTTGTATATCCCGTTGGCCGTCTCGCCCTCTCCAAGTAGTGGCGCCTCCTCACTACCCACCCTTGCCTTGGACGCATTACCACCTTCACCGCCATCCGCCGGGGTGAAAACAAGCCGTCTGACGATATTCTTCCAGTCCTCGTTCCTCCGCTCCCAATCCCACTCCATAGCCGCTAAATGCGCCGCAACGAACGTGAGCTCCGTCTCGCCCCCACTCTTCGCATCCGAATATGTGAAGCGAAGCCCAACGCCGCCTTTATTCCCCATAGAGCTGACGCCCAACCCCACCTCTCCCGTCTGTAGATTTTGTATCGCGGCCGCGTCGCGGGAGAACGCCATGATGCCCGTCATCCCGATGTTTCGGATCGCAACACTCGTGAAGATGCGCGCGTTGGCGCTGCTATCTGCGACTGGAGAGTCGCCGGAGAGCTTGCGCGCCGCAATCTCGACGGCTTCGGATATGCGACTGAAGAACGGGGTGAGGAGCGAGCCGCCGATTAGGCCGTGTGAGAGCGGGCTCATCTCCTGGAGGGAGATGATGAGGAGGTCGGGCACATGGTCGACGGCGTTGAAGAGGGTAGATGACAAGCTGGGCACATCGATGGCGTTATGGGCACAGTTGTAGGTGAGGACGAACAGGTCCAGCGCTTGTTGCGACATTGTGGGGTAGCTGTTTGGGCGATGACGAAGAGGTGCTGGCGGAGGGAGCTGGGCAGAAACGGATAGGCAACAAAGGGACAGTTTCTATATCATCGTAGGGACCACGGGAACTTATCTCTCGAGCTACGAGAGTGCGGTGGCGAAGTATGGGAGATGCACCTTGTGATCTGTGGGGAACAGAAGGCGGGCAGTGACATCCTTCAGCCTTGTGATGCGCCAGGGCGGCGGTCTAGACGTTTGGATGACTAAGCCACGATAGCCAGAACAAAAAGGCGCCAGGGCACGTGCAGGGGTGTCCCTTTCAGCCTCGCCCATGAGGCTGATATTCATCCAAAATCCGGTTCCAGTGGAATCCCGGAGTTACGACCGATAGCGCATCGGCGATAGCAGCAGCTCGCAGCAAGTCACTCCCGCTTTCTCAGCATCATTTGGCGCGACTAAGAAAATAACCTTATGCTTCTTCTATGTATGATGTAATAGCCAATGCTAACACCGATCTATCTACGAACTTAATGCAAGATGCAGGGAGATATGCTTCTCTCCGAGGGTCTAGTTAGAGAGTCTTAGGTATATATAACCAGCTTTCTTCGTCTTCAAAAGTTTCATTTTCATTCTCAGTTACCATCAACTACCCACCTTCCACAACCTCTCATACATTTCATAACTACAACTTGAAACACTCTTCTATTTTACCACAAAGATCAGCACTACTCCACCTTATCGATATCCCACAATGGCTGTTTGGTTTATCAGTGGATGTTCGTCAGGCTTCGGTGACCAAATTGCCCGACAAGCCCTCGCACGCGGTGACAAAGTCGTCGCCACAGCTCGCAATGCAGCAAAGCTCAGCGAACTCAAGAACCTGGGCGCCCTAACGCTCTCCCTCGACATCACCTCCCCCGACGATGTGATCCAGAAGGTCGTCAAAGAGGCCATTGACGCCTACGGCCAGATCGACTATCTGATTAACAACGCCGGCTACATATTGGAAGCCGCCGTCGAGGAAGCGAGCGACGCTGAAGTCCGCGCCCAATTCAACACCAACGTTTTCGGACATGTGGCAGTTAGCCGTGCTGTTCTGCCATACATGCGTGCAGCCAAGAAGGGAGTCGTCGCGAACTTTGGATCTATTGCTGGATGGCACAGCGATGTTGGTTACGGATATTACAGCGCATCCAAGATGGCCCTCGTTGGTATCACCGAGGCATTGCGCCAGGAGGAAGCTCACCTGGGCATCCAAGCCGTGATGATCGACCCAGGATACTTCCGCACCAACTTCCTGGGCTCGGATGCAAAGATCGCAAGCAAGAACGTCATTGATGATCTGAGGCCCGTGATGGATCCACTTAGGGATACTCTGGTGAAGGTCAACCGAAACCAGCCTGGCGATCCAGTTAAGGGCGCGGCAGTTATCATCGAAGCATTGACTCTCACTGGACGCGCTTCGGGGAAGAAACTTCCTCTGAGACTGGCACTTGGAAGCGATGCAGTTAAAATAATCGCCGACGTCCAGGCTAGGCAGGCTAAGGAGTTGGAGGAATGGGCGGATATTGTGAAGACCACGGATCATGATGATTAGACGAACGCATACTGGTTGGTACTGGCCGGGGCGAAGGGGTTGAAATTGGCGCTTCTTAGAACGGTTAGATTAACAATCAAATAATGATTAACGTGAAATCGGTTTCTTCTTGACAAAGTAGCTGTAGCTGTAACCTTTTATAAAGAATAAGAATAAATCTCACTACCCCCGCGGTGAGATTGCCACACAAGAAGATGCTAAGTTAGAGACCCCTATTTTTAAACCCTTCAGCTCGATGTATTTTAAAATAACCCTATAGCAATTGGCCTGAGACATCCTTACAATTCTATCACACTATCATCCTCAATTATAATAACTTCTGGCCCTTCTTTCCTCTCCACTCTTCCATTGCCAATGACTAGCCCACTCTTACACTCCACATTCCACTCCCCTATCCTTGGATTATACTCGAGCAAATACACCCTTTGGCCACTCTCATTTCTTGCGAAATCACCAGCCACGTCTAGAATCAAATTCGGCTCTCCATAATGCCCCATAAACTCTAGTTCCAACTTCAACTCAGCCTTCTCCATCTCTCCTCTAAAAGTGATAACGAACGGCTCAGTTCGCAGTACCCGCCTGCTGCCCTCTAACCTTACACTCTGCAAAAATGAAGCAGGTGTACCATCTACGTCGACACCATGAATCTTCAACTCTTGTCTGCTCTCCCCACTTTTCATCTCAACAATCATCCTCCTCCTCAAGATAAACTCTGGGATGTCGATACCAAGGTTCTCCATAACCTTAACCATGAAATCATCCGTCTTCGCCCTCACTCTTACCGCTCTATCCGCAATCCCATCTAATTCTGTACTCTGCAAATTACAAATTGCCAGCCTTCCCCTCCCCTTCCCCAACTTTCCCTTAACCTTACCGTCGCCCCTTCTCTTTCCCGTAACAGCAACTTCAGGTACCTCATTGGCCGGGGTGACCGTGAGCGATGAGCCAAGCACAAGGCAGAGATCTGCTTTCTGACCTTCTTCGAAGGCGCGCTGTAACGCGACAATGGGGAGGTCCTCGCCAAAGTTGATGATGCTGTCTAGCAAAACTCCGTTGCAGATTGCACATTTACGACCCGTGCGGTGGCCAACCAGCGAAGTCTGGTCCGGCGGTACGGCAGCACGGAAGTCTCGAATGTATTCTTTTCCACAGGACCTGCAAGATTCACGATTACTGTTGCCGTGGAGCTCGGATATTTTGTCCTATCGCATCCATATCAGCAAATCGAACATGGAATTCTCCATCTCCCTACTTGGCACGTGGTATAAACAGAAAAACTCACTGGCAAAATTCCACTCCTCCGGTGTAACCCATCGCAATTCTGACTGACAAGATACTTTAAAATTCCCCTGTTCTGCAATTCCACTAGCGCCATGTGTGTTTGCGTTGGCACAGCTTGCAACGTACTAACAGTTTTGTCTTTAGCTGATCGTTGTCTTCCTTGTGCTCGCAGAGTCCATTGGCCCTCAGTACCGCGAAAGTCTGGTATACCTATATGAGAAAGGTAAGTTAATGCGCGGCCAAAGATAAATAAGGATTGGAAGATATGCGTACCAGCAGATGTAGACACCCCGGCGCCAGTAAATGCGATAAAGTGTTTACTTTTCCGGATATAGTCAGCGAGGATTTGAGCTTTCTTCTCTATAACCTCCGCTGCTTCGCTACGCTCTACTTCGGCCACCGCTGGGGCGGACAGATCCATGGCGTGTTGAGACGCGATCAAAGACTCAAAGACAATAAGCAGGATGTAGCAGAAGTGACAAAAAATAGAGCGCAATCAAAAACTCGAAGACAATAAGCAGGATGTAGCAGAAGTGGCAAAATATATGGTGACTGGCTGCATTGTCTAAATGAGAAGCCACCAAGGTGGTTGTTTAGGCAACAGCACGTGACAAGTAGACAACCATCACGTGCCACCTGAAGGCGGTGGAGCGGTGACCCCCCATTTCTGCCAGCCAAAAAAATACCCTCCGCGAGCACGACGACAATAGGCTGAGAAACAATATTTTAATAAGGTGCCCCGAGGGAAAGCCTAAGAAAGCTACAGCACTGGCCTGACTAGTCTGCGCTTCTATCAAGCATTACACATAAACACGATGACGAAAACAAAGGCGAAGAAAAACAAGCAGGCCAACAAGGCTGTCAGGACGAAGCGGGCGATTATCGAAGACGAGGACGGCTGGGCCCACGTCGTCGGCGGCCGAACGATCAAGGCCGATGCGAGCAGGCTGAAAATCAAGAAATGGGGATTCGATGTCGTGACTTATACTCTCGAAGAAATCACAAAAAAATATGAAAGCATAGTGGAGAAGTGGGAAGAGAGCGACGCCTGCAAGGAGCTGGTGAAGCTCGCCCTGACGTATGAGGGGAAGAGCCAGGTCAAGAATGTGGTGGTTATGGGACTGGGGTCGTTTCAAATGCAGATGGGAGACTTTTCAAGGACTACTATGACGCAGCTGGCTGCGTTGGCTACTATTAGGAAGACTTTGGGTGCGTCCTTCATCAAAGTATTCATGGGGAATGATACTGACAGATGGCAGCGATATGGGATCTTCCCGTGGTAGCGCAAGATCCGGCTTTTTCTCCCCTTGATAAAGAATTTCTACAGTCTCTTGGCTTTCAAGTTCTAGAGACCCCAGAGGGATACGACCTCATCAACACAAACTCGTTGGTATACGCAATCCACTGCTATCCTTTCGTATACGACGAAGTTGGAAAGAAGGGACCGCCAGCTGTCCTTATTGGGAATGACTTGACACGTTTTACCGGTTCAACCATGTAAGTTGCTGAGAGAACTTGTGTCTGCCGTCGCTAACATAATACGTAGGGATTTCGTGCGCGTATGCCCAGATATCGTGACTTGTTTGGAAGCCCTTGAGAGCCTTTTCCCTTTGCCTCAGTCTAGGAGCGATTTCTCGGATACCATCTGGTATGCTAGCAAAAAGTTGGCGTTGGGTTGAACAGGCACAGACTTGCACAAGATTCAGAAGATTTGACCAACCAGATTTGTCCCAGACGTGGAATCGCGTAGAGATACGCTTCCGCCGTCGGCCATTAACAGCGAGAATTGCTGGCAAAGTATCGCCTGTGATTAGACATGGCACACAATGGCCCCAGATGTGGCGCTGTGCGGTATATGGCTACGTGGGAATTCCAAGCCTTGACTAGCCGCCAGCGACGTCAACGGATGGTACAACGGTTTCAATAATCTACCTACAGAACCTTTGGCACATACTGGTATACTGGACGCCTTACATGCCACCCGAGCGAGTGTGCAATTCTTGGACCGTATGAGGCGGCCATATGCAGAGGAGAGTGAACGTTACATAGCCAGAGGCTATATAGCCACTAGCAGAACATACCTTTGATACCCTGAAATATTGAGAAGTTAGAGACACGTGCTCAATCCTTTAAACTGGATTGGAATAGCGAAAATGACTGATATCTGGCCATTGTGATTGTAGGAATTGCCTTGGGTGGACTGTTTCGGTGGAGCGGCCTGTCACTTTATCCCGAAAACACTGGAAGGCATTTCGGCAACGGCAATTCTGAAGGCACAAAACGTAACTGAAATAATTCAATTCCACACCAAGTATGCTTTCCCAACCTTATGTACAAACAACAGCCCCCTTGTCAACTACTCTTTTCCTTCCCCAACACCATATCTACAACCCCAAGCCTCTAATCATCGTAGCCGCTAAGTTGTTTCCTTGGACCCGAGGGGACTGCAGCAAATCAATTAGCATAAAATTCTTCCAATTCCAACGAGGCCACAATCGCCAATCGCTCAGCGCCCATCGCCTCACGAATGCGCGTATTGAAGGGGTGAGGAACGTACTCGGGTATGTGGATGGAATCGGGGGCCTGGGGCCATCTCCGAGGCGGTGTCTAATCGGTGGCACGGTGAGGACGAGAACGGGGCCCATGCTGCCAACGATGATGGAGTAGAAGATGGCGGGCTTTTGAATGGCAGCCCAGTGCAGGTACTTGAGGGGCTGCGAAAAGAAGCGCGGCGTCGACATCGTGTCTGGGTTGGCTCAAGTCAGCAATTGGGACGTAGAAGAAGAGACGTAGCTACAGCTGGTTAATACACACCTGGATTGAGAGGTTCGCAGACTAATTGGAGAGGATCAGTGGGGAGGAATACCGTCGTGATACAACCAGACTATTCGAACGACGTTGACGGAGCCGCAAGAATGTCCGAGCTCGAGCATTTGGTGGTGTCACGTGAGGATAATTTTAGCTCTGCTACCCCTGTTGGTACTGGTCTTGGCATGGGAGTCGCATACGTTTCCGTAAGCTCACTGATTGAAGGTGATCTGATTGCGCAATCAGACAACGACGACAATGAGGGTGCTACTGTCTTTTCTCATTCTAGGGCTGCTGGGCATTGCCAGCGCCCTTAGCACCAGTGGAAACAGATTATTGGTGGTTCTAGAGGAGCTTGCGGAGAAGGACAAGTACTCCAAGTTCTTTGGGGACCTGAAGGGTAAGTGCGCGGCTGGGACAGAGAACGGGCAGAGACAATGGGATTCTGGCTAACTTTTGGTTTATTAAAGGTCGTGGATTTGATATCACATTCGAATCGCCAAAGAGTGATAGCCTGAAGCTGTTCGAGCTTGGCGAGAGAGCATATGATCACCTTCTCATCCTCCCATCCAAATCCAAAGGTCAGCAGCCATTGAACGACATCGGGCCACCATTTACTAATTGCAATAGGCCTGGGACCTAACCTCACACCCCAAAACTTGTTAAAGTTCATCAACACCGAGGGCAACATTCTGCTCACGCTGTCCGCGAACAACCCGACTCCGTCAGCCCTCGTGTCACTTCTACTCGAGCTTGACATCCACCTCCCCACCGACCGCAACTCGATAGTAGTCGACCACTTCAACTACGACAGCCTCTCGGCCTCCGAATCCCACGATGTCCTCCTCGTTCCCCGCCCAAGCGCTGTGCGCCCCGGCGTTCGCAACTTCTTCGGCGGCATTCTCAAGAACGAGGTCATCGCGTTCCCCCGCGGCGTTGGCCAGACTCTAGGCAACGATAGCCCATATCTGACACCTGTCCTGCGTGCTCCCGGCACGGCATACTCTTACAACCCCAAGGAGGAGGCTGAGGCTGTTGAGGACCCGTTCGCGGTTGGCCAGCAACTGTCCCTCGTGACCACGATGCAGGCTCGCAACTCGGCGAGGTTCGCCGTCTTGGGTGCTGCTGAGATGCTGGAGGATGCGTGGTTCAAGGGGAAGGTCCAAGCTGTCGGCGGCAAGGCTGTCGCGGCCGCGAATGAGGCGTTTGCGAAGGAGATCTCCGGATGGACTTTCAACGAGGTTGGTGTCTTGAAGGTGGAGTCTGTTACGCATTTCCTCAACGAAGAGGGGTTGAAAACACCCAATGCTTCGTTGATAAACCCCAAGATCTACCGTGTCAAGAACACTGTGGTAAGTGGATTTTGTGTGCCAAATATGAGAAGCATATGCTAATTACGTCTAGACATACTCAATTGAGCTGTCTGAATGGTCGTGGAAGGAGTACGTGCCCTTCGTCCCCGCCAACGGGGATGATGTTCAGCTCGAGTTCTCTATGCTCTCGCCCTTCCACCGTCTATCTCTCGAGAAGACCGAGACGAAGCCTGCATCTACCGTCTTCAGCACCACCTTCAAGCTGCCAGACCAGCACGGAATCTTCAACTTCTTGGTCGAGTTCCGCCGCCCCTTCCTCTCGAATATCGAGGACAAGACAACCGTCACCGTGCGCCACTTTGCCCACGACGAATACCCACGCAGTTGGGTCATCAGCGCCGCTTGGCCCTGGATTTCCGGCGTTGCAGTCACAGTTGTTGGGTGGATTGTGTTTGTCGGATTGTGGTTGTACAGCGCGCCACCGGCAAAGCTGACGGGAAAGAAGACACAGTAAGAGGAGCTAGATTTTGCTTTTTTGAGACGTAAACGGAAACTGTATGAATACCAAAATCGTGTATAGATGATATAGTAGGCAGGAACACATGGCATGTCTGATTCCGAATAAATCGCTCGTTTTGCCTTGCGCGCTTGTTGATTGTACACGGTTGTGAGTATGTATAGTACAGTATATGCAAGATGTATGAACGCCAGCAATGCAGAGCGACCTCTATCCCAAAGTATTCTCTCGAGGTGATATCTTCCTTTAGAACGCCGCCCATGTTATACCCCATCCCCCTCTTTCGCACTACCCCAACCTGCAGGTCAGACTTCTAGACCTTCAGCCTAACCTATGCCTTTCCATCCCTATACTTCTCATTCTCCACCTCCCTCCAATCCCTAGGCTCCGGCTCATCCCCACTCGTCTCCTTGACGCCCCCAAACGCCGCCTTCCCAGCATACAGCTGCCCGCCCTTCTTCTCCCCCGGCTCTCCCAGCTTCCCCATAGCAATAGGCTGGTTCCCGCGGAAGCGCTTGCGCATATCGACCATCCCGCGCTTGCACTCGCCGTATCCTTTCTTAAGCTGCTGGCACTGCGTCGGCAGGGTGTCGATGAGCGGCGGGCGCAGACAGTCGGCTGGCGTGTTCCGTTGGATCATTATGCAGTCGGATTGCTGGAGGCATTGCGCGAGGGCTTCGCCT
>JPJU01001410.1:0-19655 GCA_000750735.1 Pseudogymnoascus sp. VKM F-4246
TACAACGGCGAAGGTCGAAAAACGGCCACCGTCGACGGACGAGGAGAGAACGCTTCAAAGGCTATTCGCGCTGGTGCTTAACCTACAACCTATTACCATTGGCGCTGACGATAGCTTCTTTCGCCTTGGGGGTGACTCAATCGCAGCGATGAAGCTAGTGGGAACCGCACGAGAAGAAGGATTGACCCTGACAGTCGCAGATGTGTTTAATCACCCAAAGCTGTCAGACCTCGCACGTGTGATGCATATTGACGTGCTTGGTTCTATCCCCCAAATGATGCCGCTTTCTTTAATCAAAGAAGAAAATCGAGAATATCTCAGTGAGATGGCGATGCAGCAATGCGATCTTGACAGAACTCTTATCGAGGCTAAGATCTCACAACGAATCATTGAGGTGCTCCCGACGAGCGAATTCCAACGAATGACCCTGAGCCAATTCTACTGCCGTTATATATGGATCTCCCTGCCGGACAATGTCGACCAAACCCGACTACTAGTTGCCTGTCAGCAGCTCGTTCAACACCATGCCATCCTACGAACGGCCTTTGCCATCAAGCCCAGCGATGACAACCACGCAAGTGAGGTGGTTCAACTCGTCCTAGGGACACTCGATGTCCAGTTCATCCAGCACGATGCCGTCACTGATCTCGCCGCCTTCTGTGCCGAGGACTCGACCACAATGGCAATCCCGACAGATGGCCAACCGCCGTTTCAAATCCACCTGGTGACGTTGCAGCCCGATGCGCAACGCATGCTGGTCTTCCGCCTCCCGCATGCTCAATTCGACGGCCTGTCTATCTCCGTGATCTGTGGCGATTTGGCAATCGCGTATAATGGCCAGCCGCTCCCTCTAGCAGCCTCCTATGCGGATCATATCCATTCTATCGCGGCGAAACGCACCCATGAAGCGTATCGGCTGTGGCGGAGGGTCTTGCAGGGGGCGGAGATGACGTCTTTAGTCGGCCTGAGGTTGCATGGCAACCCAGAAAAGCAGGAAAATGGAACGATGAAGTCAGTCAGAGAGGGAACAGAGCCATTGGTTCTCCGGGCTACAAAGCGGATTCTTCTTTATACACCTCCATCGAGCATTACCATGGCTACTGTGGTTAAGACCGCATGGGGCCTCGCCTTGATGCAGCTACTCGCATCCCATCGAACCCCGGACGAAAACAAGAACTCCTTCCAGGATGTCGTCTTCGGCCAGGTGGTCCACGGACGCGGGCTGGGAATCGCACACGAAGATCGGATCGTCGGGCCCTGTCTCAACATCATCCCTGTACGAATGCGCATCCCACTCTCCACAGCCACAAATAACGACAACGACAGTAAGAACAAGTCCGCACTACTGCTACAAGTCCATCAACAACACATTGAAACCATGCCCTATGAAAACCTCGGCCTCCAAGAAATCGTCCAGCACAGCACTGCGTGGCCATTGACCACCAAATTCGGCAGCTTTGTCCGGTTCCAGAATTTTGACGAGGGCTCTTGTATGCTCGATGGTGTACCTTGTGAAACGAGGCTGTACTCGCTTCCAAACCGGCCATCGAATACAGCGAATGTGTTGGTTGTTGTGACTAAGACACACTTAGAGGTCACGATAACGGTCTCAGACGGCGTGGTGAATCAGAAGCATGCGGATGGGATTGTGAATAGATTCTGTGATCTTATTCAGGATCTTTGTAAGTTTAGGTAAAATTATTCGGTTGGTTTAGGGTTAGTTTAGGGTTAGTATTGAGAGTTTTGTTCTTGCCTTGTTATTTTTACTTGATAGATCAGCCTCAATCGTTCCGCACCATCAAATCAGAAACTCATCAGTCGCATTCTCATTCTCATTTGTCTCTAGCGTCTGATATCGCTAGTCTCGCGTCTTACAGTCTATGCAGCCAGGACGCTCTTGCCTCCATCAGTCGTCAGCCTCATTCTCACCCTGACTTTTAAAAACCCCGTGCCCAGCCTTACATACTCCGAGATACCACCACCGCTTGCCACGTTTGCGTCTATCATCGCGCTGGGCGAGAATATGACGATAACTGCAGTGAGCACAATCCCTCGCAGTATCAGAGGGCGGGTGAAGCTGAAGCAGTTAATGAAGTACTCAATGAGGAAGAGAATCATATCTCATAAGATGAATAATATATGTTGTAGTTGTGGTTACCAACTGTGGCTGATGATTTTGTGAGGCGAAATTTGTGATATCGATTGGGGACCATTGAGTGAGGATAATTGGGTGGAGGATAACTGGGTTTCAAGTACCTAGAACACACGATCGATATAAACTTTATTTACATTAAGAATCGAAGAATATGAATATGAACCGCTGAAGAAATAATTAGCTCTATGACGGACCAACGGCAACACCTCCCCCAAGCTTGCATCGAAGCGACCGATATCCCGCCTCGCGTGCGATACGTCAGGTGTATCTAGGTTTTTCAAGACGAGGGACGATAACGGTGCCACAGAACATTTCCGTGTGGTGACCAGCAGATCGCTGCTCTTAAAATTGAGACGCGTAACCTTACCTTTTACAACGCAGCGCACAATGCTGCCGTTCTGCAAGTTGGCCAGATTATAGCTGATCAAAGATGTGGTATCACTTCACACAATCAACCACTATTTTGCGCATAGGCTGGCGAGAAACACTTGAGGAGCGAGACTTAAACACGGTTGAAGGAGATGTCGGTTTAGCTATTTCCAAAACTTCGCTCTGTGGAAACAAGCACCCCTTCGGCTTCACCGACGGCAGGCATCCCAT
This sequence comes from Pseudogymnoascus sp. VKM F-4246, assembly GCA_000750735.1. Classification (NCBI taxonomy): domain Eukaryota; kingdom Fungi; phylum Ascomycota; class Leotiomycetes; order Thelebolales; family Thelebolaceae; genus Pseudogymnoascus; species Pseudogymnoascus sp. VKM F-4246. Next base: position 2,756 of record JPJU01001410.1, read on the forward strand.
TTAAAGACAAGGACGAAGCCTGATATCCCTTAAGGATGAAGATTGTAATGGACTAGTCCCAAAGACACTAGGCATATAATGGCGGGTGAATGCAAAGGTGTGGCAGGGCCACAGGCCACAAAGATGGCGATATGTAGTTCTATTCCGGACCACAGGAGGGGCCTGAGGGTATTCCCTAGTAACAATCAGAAAGGCCAGCTTGAGCGCTATCATGGCAATGATTAATCAGTGATAAAGTAGATCCGCTGAGTAGTGCTTACAAATAATGTCTGGGTTTTGAAATATGATATGAAGAGTAGTAATGCGATACAAACTTGATGCGACCGCCCTTAGTAGCTATATAAGCGCGTAGTCTCGGATCAAGAAGGTGAAAAGACTCACAGCCCACCTAGCCCAAATAGAAAGCATAGTCCTATTCTCTGCCTCAACGCCAGTGGCAGGTTCCACAGAGCCCGCATAGGCAGTACATAGATTATTGTATCTGTAATGATATTCAATGAGGCGTGCGCAAAATAGAAAGTCTCCGCATTGATGCAGTGACCGTTCTGATTCGGATTCCATAGTAGTGATAAAGGAATGCACAGAAAAACAGCTGTTAAAATACTACTAATACCAATCCCGACGCATATAAACGCTATGATATTCACTAGTACTCGGAATGTTTTATCAATGCTGAGGCGAAGATAGAAGGCACAAAGAGAGAGCTTGATGAACATCGCTGATGATGGGTAAAAAACTGAAGCTGCGACGTTACACTGATGGAACTATTTTAGGGACTCTTTGGAAATTTGGTCGATATGGCGGCCCAAGCCGTACCGAGTGGCTTTGTCCTGTCAGCGCATGTAAGGCGTTCTGGAAAGGATTCTCGAAAGGGAATTGCCGTTCATCATACCTGCGATTGACGCAGCAGCCTCAGCGATAGCAGCCATACCACCAAATAAAATCAAGAAATCATCAGTCCCAATCCATCTTACAAGGTATATCCTTGTGAAGAATCTCAAGGAGATTGTTAGGATTGTAAGGCCGGCAAGTGAGGAAGTAATTGCTATAAACCGCGTTGGTGCCATCTCGCCTTCTGGATGTAGATCGACAATGGTATGAAGAGATGGTCGTAGTTGCAACCCTAGCTCTACCGGAATATGAGACCTTATCGCGGCTCCGATCTTTGCGATCAGGTTAAACCTCCCAATATGAGCAGTATAGCCAGTAAGGAGCAACGGGACGCATAATCGGGCTGGTGAGTAACTGGGCAGTTCAGGTATGAGAGTGGAGAGATTTCAAGAGTCATATCCTGCACGTTCCAGAGATGCTCGGGAAGAAGGGATGCAAAAGATGGTCACCGATGCAACGACATGCTTCGCGATCACAAATCGTAACCAACACAACATGTTGTGAGATTTAGCGCACTAGTGCAAATTCGTACAGCCAACGTCGACATCATATTGTGTTCCACTAGCGTCCATTATGTCATCTGTACCTAATGTTGATCGAGTTGTCGTCTAGGTGATAAAAGTTACTAATCCACGGGAAAAACGCATGATGAGGAAACTCCGTTTCAGCACTGCCAAACGCACATATGTTCCCATCAACGCACCACAAAAGAGGGGCAGTCCTGTGTTATGGTTAAAAGATATTCTAGATGGCTCATAGATATTCTGCTCCGGCCTTCACATAACTCACACTTCCCTCACCCTTCCATTACTCTCTTTGGCGGGGCAGCTGTCGTCATTCGTCGATGCTCAGTGCCGAGCCTGGACAGATACCTGATACTTCCTCCAGGTACTTTGGATTCCCGCTCCTGCTGTGTTCGACTCTGTGGGCTCTCCTCAGAAGAGTAAGTTACTTATTAGAATACATTCGCAGGTGGCACTGCATCCTCCTCTTCTACTGCCTCTACATAACTCCTGATAATCTCAAATTGTCGCTTGCCATCTTAGTCTTGACCATTTTGTCCCCAAACAGCTCCCCAATATTCTCCAGCGTTTTCCCATTCGTTTCCGGCAAACAAAACAGATATAACGCGAATGCCGTGCAATTGCACGCAGTGAATACCAGATAATATTTCCACTTAATCGCTGCAAATGCTAATGGTATCACCTGCGTCGTGCTTGCATAGCTCTCTTCTTGCCCTTTCTATATAACAGCCAATTCGGCCGAAGTTTCTGTTTCTGATTATCGATGAGGCATTTACACGAGGCAGCTCACAGAAGCCAGGAGGGGGTGGTATGGATGCTGTTAGAGACAGGGTGGACATTGCAGCAAAGGGTAATTATGGAAAGACAGCGCTACACGATGCAGCTAACAGAGGCGAAGAGAAGGAGTACGAGAAAGGAATGGATATTACAGCGAAGGATTATTAAGCAGTTGTGTGAACATTTCAGAGCGGGTCGGTCCGAGGAGTGAGGGACCCACTGGTTCAGAGCTAAAAGTCGATCAGACCTGCCAACACTGGCAAGATGTATTACGTCAATCGTGAGAAAAGATCACGTGAATATTGCACGGACCTAGTGTGATTTTCGAGCGCGAACCAAACTTGTAGAATTCAATGGGCCACGGCTCCTACTTATGCCGGGCCCCGGGGGAGCTATTCTCCGTACAAAACATGGTTCCTGCCTGATTATCCAGGCCGGAATCACACTTGAAAACTGGGGCTTTCGGCTGGACGAGGCAAAAAGTCCGGATGAATGTGAAAGGTTCCAGACCCCAGTTGAGCAGTCCATCCAAGACAGTGAAAGTAATTGGCGGAGGACGTATCTCAGACGGCTTTGTCGTTACCGCTACGATGTAAGTCGCCTTGGTTGCTCTCTTGCGAGATAACTGTGGATTATTGGAGACAAGAAGAATAGAATAATTTGTGTGGAGTATGACGACAATCCCCCTCAATTATTCTCAGCACTGCTTTTATCTTTAGTAGAATGGAGACACCTTTGTTGTGTGCGATGCAGGCGGTGGAACGCTGGTAAGCTGTCCGACCTTGGTATTATTCAAAGTAGCTAACGTTTTAAGGATCTTATTACTTACCAAGTCAGATCAGTTGAGCCTTTAGATCTCTATGAAGTTGTGCAAGGTGATGGCGGCATTTGCGGTGCTGCAATGCTTGACAAGCGTTTCGAAACCTTCATCAAACATCGCCTTGGAGCTCAGTGGTACCAGCTATCTGAGAAAGCCAAAAATATGACGCTGTCTTGTTGGGAAAACAGCATAAAATGCAACTTCACTGGTACCGGTGACAATGAAGATGACCTGACTGAGTTTCTCATTGTCATCCCAGGCGTCTCTGACAATGTAGAGAAGGGAATAGAAGGAGGGATGATGCTTGTGGAAAGGTTTGATTGAAAGTCTGGATGATAATCATGTTACTGACCGTGTTATAGTGAGGATATTGAAACCATCTTTGATCCTATTATACAAGATATTGAGAGTCTAGTCCACACCCAGATAAGGAATGCTAAATTAGCGGGATACAATGTGAAGGTAAGACTGCGCTTTTGGGTTGATGGTTTCAGCATAACTTATTTTCCAGGCAATTCTCTTGGTTGGAGGCTTTGGCTCAAGCACATACCTCTATAGGAGGCTACAGAAGAAGTTCAGCGGCATTGATATCATGCAGCCGCCTAATGCGTCAGTTCCTCCGATGAAATGTAGGGGCAAAAGGAGCTTGCTAACCGCGTGATACAGTTGGACGTCGGTTGTCAGGTAGGCTATTTTCTTCTCACAGTGAACCATAGCATAACGCCTCGCAGGGGAGCGGTGCTTTGCGGAACGTATGGAAACGCTATCACCAGCCGAAAAGCTCGTCGGCATTACGGGGTTGCGGCTCGACACAAATTTGACCCTAAACGACACCCAGTTACTGGTAGAGTGTGGGAACCGATGGAGGAAAGATGGACAGCAGAAAAGAGAATGTCCTGGTTTGTGTCGAAGGTGAGCTAGCCCATCCAAACTTTCAGGAGCTGACGCTGTTTAGGGCATGGAACTGCTGGATGGCAAGAAGATCTCTCTGGAATTCTACCGCGTTGTGGATGTGCATTTTAATAGCTTTGTCTTCCAGGACGAACTATTGTGCTGCAATGATGAGTCCAGCCCTGAAGACGGCAAGCACTCATGTAAGTTACTTGCATGTTGAGGTTTGCTACGTTACTGATTTTGGTTGCTAGCAATATTCCCACTTTGCACTCTAGAAGCCGATCTTACAAAGGTGCCGAAAGATCTATTCGTAATCGCTACGAATTCCAAAGGGAGGCAGTACTACAAAATCCCTTATAAACTAGAGATGACCTTCAAATCAGCGTCAATCTTCTTTGAACTGGTCTTTGAAGGTATCTCATATGGAAGTGTTCGAGCAAAGTACTAGCTAAGGAGTCTTTAAATACTACTATTACATAACATGCCTAGACTCGCGTTACGTATAGAGATACCAACTCCAGAATCCATGTAAACATTGTTGTGAAGCCCGGCTATCTCACTTTAGACGCCAATCGGGAGGTTGGCCCCCCAGTATCAGTTTGCCTTGGGCGTTGAGAGATGCGCCGTCGCAGCTGATCCCAATGCTGTCATAGGTTTCTCTTGTATGGGCGATTTCATCTTCTGCGACGACGTGATACTCTCTATAAGATTCACCAGTAAGAGTCCTAGGAGAAATGAGCGTTGTTTATGCTGAATAATTTCAGGAAACGTTATCAAGGGTTGCTTTGTCACAGCATTTCTGATTTGCTATATTAAGTGCCAGCTCGACGATGTCCTCCACGCTTCACAGGGTCTCGGAGGCTGTGGCTAATACCAACTCTTGATAACGTTTCCAGAAGGATCGCAACTCCGCTGCCTCCATGTGCAACACCGAGTTCTGGCGGCGTGAACGGTCCTACCTCGGCAGGAGAGATGGTGGTGTAAAGCGTAGTCCCTTAGGTCTCACGGGAGTCCAGGGAACCAGGTCAGAAGGCAGGAAAAGGAAAGGGTGGTATTCTAGTGATAACCGTAGGTCTAGGTAAGTACAGCGACTACAGGCTGGAGGCCTCCTTCTGAGGCTCCCAGTTCCTTATATCGTACGTTTCCTCTTACCCTTATCTTACCAAGCCCTAATGGCTCCACTGATGGGCAGCCTAAGTCCAGGGTGGCCTCACGTGATATTTCTGGATTCCACTGGCTGTGACAATCGTCTTGCAAAGATAGGAGACAAACTAAAGGGGGGTGTTATGGTTCGAACTAACAGTGCTAATGGGCTTGAGTTTGGCAGTGGGTCGCTCCATGCAGTGTTTACCATCTCTGGGGGTATACTTCTTTCAAGCAACTACTCTACGTCTGAATCTCTAACGACTATGAGCGAGTTGATCTTGGGCCAACTCAATCCGGATTATATTACAAATTGTGAATCGATTATTCGGCAAGACTTGGAAGTCTTCACCAACACCCTCTCCGAGACATTGGAAACGGTTGGCTTGAGGGAGAATGCCCTGCAAAGCTGGATTACGCTCCAAGAGCCACTGCAGCAGCTTATTCATCAGAAGACCGCATCATCGCCGTTAAAAGGTGCCGTTATGTCTGCAAATAAGGTTGTTAAGAATTTTGCTGCCAAAATGACTATTCGAAGCGGGACATGTGGATGCGGATCACAAAAAAACCTTGGTGAGCATATTGCCACAAATCATGTATTTGATCTCGACGGTGCTATTAAAAAACATATCGCGGCCCGGCCCACAAATTCCCCGCAAACTCGTCAGCGCAGGTAAGCTTCCCCAGTGCTTTGCTCTCAGCACCTAACTTCTGCTACAGAAACGATCTGCGCCGCAAACCTAACGGTGGTGGCTCGGAAGGGGTTTTGAGGCGAGTTGGTTCCGAGTCTAATCCAAGGAATACGAGGGATTTCATGATAGGAAGACGTTGAGCGTGTTGAGGGCATCGACCAGGCTATCCCAGAAAAGGCGGGGAAATATGAGGGAGGAGGCGGAAGGTTTGATAGGAGAGCTGGCAAATAAGACGGACAAATTATTTGCACGGTGCAGGGATGTCACATTACGTATGAGAGAGCGCATGTCTGTTGCAAGGTCACAAGGCGTACATTGCTGCTTGCACGACAGAGTATGTGGGCTTACTTGATCCTCGACTCTCTATCTCATCCCAATTGTCACCTTCAATTAATACCTCAATAGACGTGGAGTGGAAGTGAATATTGTTTGGAATTTCTGAATCAGTGATCTACAAACAAACGGCTAAAATCATATCAAAGAAACAATTGATCTGCCTATCAAAAACGAATTCATCTCCTTAGTTGCCGAGCTATTCTAGCCGACCCAGCTTGTTTCTTTCCTCTGAAGTCTTATCGAGGTGCTTCTTCCTCCCTCTAAGACTCACTCATCTGGTTTGGCCAGGGACGCTAACCTTCTTGTGTATATTGAGTATATGCCGTCTCAGATTATCTTCGCGATTGAAGGTCACCGCGTCAGTACAGCAGAGCTGGCAGCGTGTCTTTGTCTCGTATAGGTTGTGAGCTATGTCTTCATTTCGCTTGAGATTGTAAATGCGTGAGAGATGGCGTTGCATGGCTGGTTTGTTGACGGGTTAATCCGTTCGCATTTGTAGGGGTCAGCCTGGGACTTGCGAAGTGCTGTTGATGCCATGCCGCTATCACTGGTCAACGTAGCTAATCGCGGATGTCTCTGGCGCTTATGTGTACGTCCCAGTATTGGCATTCGATTTTGTAGGCTTTTTGAGCTCTGTTTTATGATCGCTGATTATTGACTCATAAGACATGATGAGGGAGGTCAGACGGGCGCCGGAGGGGAGGGGTCCCACCATGATGCGGTACATTTCATCACTAGCGATGTGGCCGACGTGACGGAAATCCAAGGGATAGATGAGCTCAGTGTAGCACTCAGGTTTATCGCTGTCGAGGATCTCCGTTTGGCCGCCGTGTCCTGAGGGTGTCAGTCAGTTCGTGTCGGAAAAAGTCGCAATAGCTCTTTCAGGATTCACCAGAGTACCAAAAGACCAGTGCATCGTTTGGCCTCGCATCCTTAACTAGCCAATGCATCGCTACCAATATATTCCGCTTCGTCGGTTGGCTCATCGGATTGTGTAGATCGTCCGTCAGCATCACTATGTCCTCGCGCTTAAACCCACATTCTTCACATAGATATAGATATATGTTTTTGACGTCGCTGATGCAGCTCTGTAGCTTCCCGCGCTGCCCAAAATAGTTGACTCCAATTAGCAGCGCCCTGCGATGGCCCGTTAGCGGCGTTGTACCTGGCCTATACTCGGTGCGGTTCAGAGGGACACTTCCGTATCCGCCGTGTTGCTGAAGCGGCTAAAGAGGGCTTGTCAGATTCATCGCGCTGTCACACTGTAGTCGATCTGCTTACCTGCTGCTGCTGGTAGCCACCGCTATAGTGCTGCTGCGGAGGCGGGATTTGCTGGTATTCGCCATCGTACTGCTGTTGCTGGGGAGTGCTGTGGCCGTACTGAGCAACTATATTCAGGAGATACTGGTCCTGCTTGCCATCATTAACTGGAAATGGTTCTGCGCCGTCGTCATCGTTAATGTCGCCAGGACTAAGACCGTGTTGATCCAGCAGTAGGCGAATACGCCCGTTCTCTTCAATCACATTCCGGGCTGTGCTCTGAATCATGGTGTTGGCTTTGACGATCATAGATTCGTATTCCCGGAGGCGGCGTTGGAGCTTTTTAATATGCTCTGCGTTCTTTTCTCGGGACCGTCTTTGCCTCTCGAGAATGCGAGCATTGCGATCAATTTCCTGCGCAGTTAGTGGGCTCTGGCATTTGTATGGAATAGCAGTTGGTTACAGTAGACATGCTGGCTGCTTGCTGTGGTGCTCGGGTTGGGGGCTGTGGGTGCATTTGCAAGGTGAGGATGGGAGTAGATAGATGGATTGTAGATTAAATGAAATAAGAAGTGCAATTATCCCCTCTTTGTCTTGGGCGAGGATACTGATCCCTATCTCTGTCTATCATATACTGGAGCCATGGTCTTTATGAAGAGAAGATTAAGGGTGACTAGACGGTTGCGTTAGTGGCGCACTGGACACAATTATACTCAACAAATAGTCCATGATTAGATATCACGTATCCACTAATATCTTGGAACTCATAACACAATTTGGCGTGATGAATACAATCGAATCTTGACACGTATCGGCCGTAATCGCATGGGTTCGGAATCTGTTGGCCACAGAAAGGGCCATAATTACAAATAGATGTGAGTATCAGCACTGCATTTGACATGTCGGTAGCCCTGCGCGGCTTTGGCTTGAGTGCAGCCAGTTGGCCTACGATATGAGACTTTGGCACCCCAGATTAGTTTAAGGCTGGGTCTCCGAAATCGGCACGCTATGTCCATTTTTAAGAAATGGACATAGCGTGCCTATTACGGATGCGCCACCCTTCATGCTTCTTGCTTCGCACCTCCTTGTGATTCGCTTCCTCGATAGGGATGTCTCATTCTCCGTAACTTCATATTTTCATCGCCCCGCCCCCCAGGTGTTTGAAGATAAGATGTATTTGTATGCCGTGTCAGTCATTTCTCAAAACACTGGGTCTGAGAGTGCTGAAAAATCGAAACATCCTAAATTTATTGAATAGAGCAATATAATGCCGTTCCAATATCCACATCCGTCAAATTTAAGCGCGGATTTCAGTCTCTCTCAAGGTTCAATGGGCAACTTCCAAATACTCTCAGGCCCATTCTCGCCACAACCAAATCAGAATGCGTCCGGCGAAGGAGAAAAACTAGAACGGTTATCATCGAACATCCGCGATCAAGACCTGCTGGCACCGACCGAGAGGAGAAAGCAACGCATTAGAGTCCCCATGGCTTGTGGTTAGCACCCACATCTTTTTGCCTTATTGAACTTCTCGTCGTGGGCTTACAGAGCCGCTGACACTCCATAGGACACTGCCGCAAAAGGAGGATCAGGTGCATTGTTGCGGATCCTCAAAAACGATGCAAAACTTGCATCAGACTGAAGAGAGAATGTAACTTCTATCCTGTTAGCAAACCTCCGCAGTCCGTATTAAAAGGCCACCGCGTCGCACCAAGCAGCGAAAAATTCAGCAGGATATCTTCTTTGGCATCCCCTACAAATCAGATGGGGCTTCCTTTAGAAACACGTAGGGGATTACCGTGTCAGAACATGTCACCATATCTCGGCTCCTTCGACAGCAAAGGACTCAAAGATGATGGCTTCATGCCTGAGAATATAGGTTTGTGTTCCCAAAACCTCCCACATAATTCCGACGGCCATGGTGCTAACTTCTCAAGGCCATCTCTTTGGAGCGCACCTAGAGGATTGGTCACCGGGTGCGGTAGATCCGGGCGCTCGAGATGATCTCGTCTGGGGGGTACCTTGGCCTTCTGTGTCATCTGGGCATCTCGAAAACTTTCCCCAACAGACTTCATCCTCAGACGCCAAGTGGTATATGCACGGTATTCTAGCGGGCGATCCGAATTTGACTGAAGCATCAGGCTCAACCTCCGGGTTCTCTCACATCTCTGACATTTGGCAGCTGCCGTCATTGTCAGCACCACAACCCTGTCAGCCTGCTCCACAGAATGGCTACCCGGCCTCTGAAGCATTCAATAGCTAGCTCCTTAAGAATCCCAACATGTCTTATAATTCGGCTCATTACCAACGATATAGTACAAGCAAGGTGCCAACAGTCAGATAAACACGGCGAAAAATGATTACGAAGACATTAAAACCGGATGATGCGGTAGAACGAGCAAGGCGTTTGGGGATAACAAGCACACGGGCACTGGTGAAAACCATCATCTTTATTTCATATAACGCTGTGCCCAATGCAATAATCACCCGTGGATCTTTGTTTCCCATGGATTGATGACTTTCATACCATATAGTCTCCGAATGGAACCGCCAGGGATATATTGGTGTAGGAATTTGTTTTGGTTCTGCAGCAACGACAACAAATATAGGTTCATTTCAAGATCTTTAGTGCTAGTATAGATATACAATACAATTAGTCAAGTTGGTTAGATAGTTTATATATGGAACCAAAGGACCTAGTTGAAGCCCTGGTATCATTTTGATGCCTACATCAATGTGTCGCTGGCGGTAAACTGAGGTCAAACCAAGCCTCCATTGCTGTCTCCAACTACCAGTATCATCCCCGATGATCGCCGTATTGGCAACGCCCTTCCGCTCTGGCAACCACAAGACCTGTACATGGACCGTGGGCCGACCCTGCTCCATGAAGCGTTTCGTGAGGACGTGTAGCCGTATTCTGGGAGGGCATCGCAGAGGTGTCGAGTGAGGCGGGATCGACGGTGTTGATGCGGTCGCGGGAGCTGCACCGCAAGAGTTACGGGGTTGGCGGGGAAGTTTGGCGGCTGTGGGGGCGCTCTCGTCCACCCGGATCGACTAGGAATTACCTGGATTAACTTTGAACGGGCTGAGTTTATACGTCCACGAGCGGTATTAGGAAGTCTATCTCCAAATCGGAAACGGAAAGGTAGCTGGTCTCACGAGGAAGGGAAGGGTCAGCATGGAAAGAACAGCAAGAGAACACCTGCATCAGAGATACGCCAAGCTAGGACAGAGCTGGCGAGATTGGTGGTGAAGCAGGGAGGAGTCACTTCTGCAGATGCCGACCTCACTCGGTCCGGAACGCGTATGAGGAGCGGAAGAAGTTTGATAGCGGGATGAACTCGCTCCGGAAGTCGTCACGGATGAGCCTCGTCACCGACATTTCCGTACGAGACAGTGCTAACTCAGCTCATGAGTTCAATAAACACAAATTACGAGTTCGACGCTGGAAGCCACCTCCCATTCCGCAATTCCAACGTCAATTCCGGATGTGAATAACGCGGTGAGATCCGGTGGATACCGTCTAAGTTGGGCAAGGACCAGCGGGAGGTTGGTCGAGAATGGGTCCAAGGGAGTAAGGCAAACATTCAAAAACACCCTTCATAGCTGTAACATTCACATATTCGGGATTATATTTTGTATTTTCAAAACATTACATGATGCTATAATTATTTCCATGATCCTGACTACCCATCGCTACTGCTTATGGTTTGACGTGGTGAGTTGTGGATATCATTCGCCAGCTCAACAGAAGGCATGAGTGGGCATGAACTTGTGCATAGATTAACATAGTGAGACTTTAAAACATAAGGTATGGCGGGAGTAGTAGGGGGAGTTTAAAAGCGGCCATTTCTCAGCTCGAAAAGTGTAAGTGGAAACCGTATGGCGGGTGACAAATAAGGTGAGACGTTTGGAAAAAGGCTATTGGCAGGGACATCAGAAACTGCTTAATCCAACAATAGCCATGTCGCAAAATGTGGGATCGCGAAGGTAGATCATGTTAGATGGTAGGTTAGGTGTCAAAAAGTGATTATTCTAATAACAGATGAGTCGCGAAATATGGATAGCGTATGTAGATCATGTTGGATGGCAAGTTAGGTGAGACATTTGGAAAATTGGATCGGTAGGGAAGTCAGAAACTGCTTATTCTAACAATGCATGAGAAACGAAATGTGGATGGCGTATGTAGATCTGTTGGATAGCAGGTCAAGTGAGACATTCAGAAAAAAGGGATCGCTAGAAAGGCCACAAACTGCTTATTCCAACAATGGATGAGAAACGAAATGTAGATGGCGTAGGTATAGTCGCTTGCAAAACCGGCTTCCCTTTTCCTTACAATCGCAAGGAATCTTCGCTTACACTTACCAAGCGTATTAGGACCACGTCTAACCAAATACAGTTAGGCTAGTGCATTCGTGCGAGCCTTCTAGAATAATCTAGAGATTGTAATATATATGCTTAGAAATCAGTTTTTAAGGCAAGTAAAGTATTGAAGAAGTATATTAACACTGCCTTCCCCAAGCCCCTCTCTATCAAAGTTATAAAAAATATAATACAAGATTTATATAGCTGAATCGTCTTTACGATGGCAATTGAGCTCGGCCGCCTCGTACTTGCCTTGGCTGTCAAAGAGAACGGCGAGGTTGTTCATGCTCGTGAGGGTGTCAGGGTGCTCTTCGCCGAGGACTTTCTTTCTCAGCCGCAGCGTCTCTTCGAAGAGCGGCTCGGCCGCCTCGTACTTGCCTTGCCTGTCAAAGAGAAGGGCGAGGTTGTTCATGCTCGTGAGGGTGTTAGGGTGCTCTTCGCCGAGGACTTTCTTTCTTAGCCGCAGCGTCTCTTCGTAGAGCAGCTCGGCCGCCTTATACTTGCCTTGGCTGTCAAAGAGACCGGCGAGGTTGTTCATGCTCGTGAGGGTGTCAGGGTGCTCTTCGCCGAGGACTTTCTTTTGAAATTTCATTACTTGCACAAGTAAAGTCTCAGCCTCCTTCCACCGCCCATCGCTATCAAGACAATTTGCAACCTTCCACGCCAAATCGATCCTTCTTTTTCCATCCTGGTCAATCAGTTGGGAATCTAGAGCGTATCGCGCATGGGTCAGATATGTCCTCCAGATGCTTCTATTTTGGTGGTTGTGATTCGGGAACACGTCATCTAATCGGTTTACTACTGTTTCGGCCCACTGTACAAGTATTTTCTCTCTCCGGAGCCAGTTTCGTGTTGCTAGATGCACCAAACGATGGACGTCAAGTGACGAGCCGGCCTGACGTTTATATATAAAAGAGTAGGCATCCAAACTCCCAACTGCGTCTATTTCCTTCTTTCGTGATAAGCCAGATGGAAGAAGTGACAGTGGCACATTTTTCGGGTCCACGCAAGCTATGAATGATAAAATTTGAGCTGCCAACGGATGGCGAAGCCGAATCTGCTCAAAGGAGATGAGCCATGTCATGGCAACTGGATTCTTCACGTCTCGATATCTGCTGTCATCTTCGAAGTGCTCACTAAGAAGATCAATCACCTCTTCTTCCTGATCTGCGAGAAGAGATAAATAAGTAGCAAGTGATATGTCGTTCTTGTTGATATATGATGCTGCCTGAACAATAGCGAGAGGAAGATAGGTGAGCTGTTTGACCAAGGACTTTGCATTGTCCTCGTGTTTACCAAGGTCATGTCTAGGTACGTACTTTTGCAGCAAATCTATTGCCACGTCCTCACTCAACTCTGGCACTTCGACTATATGTCCTCGCTGCACAAGGTCGTAGGCTGTCTTCCTGTCACGGCTTGTAAAGACAATACGCCCGTCTTGGCTTGCCGGAAGGTAGTCCATGAGTTGGCGCGATACCTGGTCAGATCCTTGACTCCCAGTCCACATACTGATATCATCAGCATTATCAAACACCAAAAGCCATTGACCCGCGCTAGTTTGGCTTAGATAACTCTGTAAAAGCCGTTTCGGATCCTCATTTTTTTTGTCCCATCCAGGAAGTTGAAGCTGTTGGCAGATATTGAGATACGCTTGTTGGAAACTCTCAAAGTTCGTTGCAGGGATCCAAAAGATTGAGCAATCCTCGTGGTGCTCCCTGATCCGATAGACGAGCTCGATTATCAGACTTGTCTTCCCAACACCTCCAAGCCCAAAGACAGCAATCTTCTTCGGTCCACCCTCTGTAAACAGCAGCTCCTCTAGTGGGGTCAGTTCCGACTCGCGGCCGGTGAAGCAACGATTCTTCTCGAAAGGCACAACCCATTTAACTGTGGGCATAACTACACCACAATTAGTATGATTGCGGTCAGAGTGGTAGGATCGTACCGATTTGTTGTTCAAAGCTAAGAATTTTATATTCCTGGCCAGCGTGAGTGGAAGTCAATTCACTTCGATGACACTACTCACTTCGATAGAGACAGCGAACGACGGTTCAGTTTTATCTAAAGCAATCAGCTTGTTCTTCAATTATATAGCTACGAAAAATCCATGATATACACACTCTCTTTCAATTCCAAGTTCTTGATACAGTCTCGCACTCGATTCTTCTGAGCTTGGTTAACCAGATACCTCTCTGTCGCTGACTCCATTGCACCTTGCTGCTTGTACTCGTCGAGCCCAATACTCTGTAAACCCTGGTCGACGTTGAAACGGAAGTATCGATTTTCATCGAAATGCTTTCTCCACTTGGCAATGAACCGCTTCTCGGTCTCTTCTGTCTCAGTTGCAATACTAACCACAGTCTGGCCTAGAAACTTGAAGATACTCTCCTCAAATGCCTTGATCCCAGGGTTTCCAGTCCCGATTGAAAGGAAACACTTGACTAGAGGCTTCAGATCTCCAGACTCCGAGCACCAGATGTTTGCCGCTTCGCCCTCTATTTCGTCGACCGGGTTATTTGCGCCGAGTCCGCCATCTGCGAATATTCGATTACCAATACGAACAGGATCGAAGAATGTGGTAGCAGCAGACGTCGCGAGAGCCGCCTGACAAATGCTGGCTGGGATATTCGACTCTTCAGATAAATTATAGCTTCGAAGGCGGACAATACTCTTGGTATTTTGGTCGACAGTGCAAACAAAGCTATTATCATTAGTAATTATCGTTTTGTGCATTCACGACACTTACGTCCTGCACCCTCGCTCGTTGCCGTCATTGAGCCAATCTGTCTCGGAGATACCTGATCCTTTGATAGTCTCTCGGATCGCCTTCTCGAGCTTCGAAGAGTCGAATTGCGCCTTCACCTTGCCTTTCAGGCTGAACGGCAGGCGAGACTTCTTCTGAGAAAATACCGCTTCTGCGAGTTTAGTGTATGCTATAATGCACTCATCCACGTCCATCTCGAGCCGACCGAGCATAATAGCAATCAGCCTTGAGATCAGGGTCAGCAGGTTTGAAGCTCGCTCTATAGCTAGATTACTTACCCGCCAGTGCTAGTCCCTCCGATAAGGTCGAATACTTCACAAGGCTTAACATGTGGCAAGCTAGTAGTCTTACGTTTGTCATTCAACCGATCCATGATGCTCTTCAGGATGTAAAGCGTTGAGAGTCCGCGCACACCTCCGCCATCGAGGGACAGAAGACACAGCCCTCTGCTGTCCAAGGGATTTGGCTCGTCGTTGCGTTGTGTTGACACTGACTGCTGCATAGCTAGATTCTCCAGTGTCTTTCAAATGTTTTTCATGGGGAGGGATGGATTAGAAGTAGGTTTTGATGGTACGGTAAGAGCTGGGTGATGTCAGGTTATTCAGCTGAGGCTGTAAATACGCGCCCCAGGTTGCCAGGACCTGCACAACAAGCCCCGCACTCCAATGTATAAAGGCCGCCAAGGGTTTGAGCTAAGCTACGGGCCGCCCCGCCATGTCCAACCAGGACTGGTCCTACAGAAGCCAGCAGCACGTAGACATTCGGCCATTGATATGCACTTCTTGCTGTGATAATAAAAAGTTATAAATTTCATTGATTTGAAACATAACAATGTAGCCGGTGACTTCGATCTGTTTCTCGTTGCTTAAGTGGTGGTCGACAATCTCGTGATCAGATTACTAGCAATGCATGAGCGGTCATACATTCGAGCGTAGTAAACAAAATGCCATAAACATCCAGCAATCACGACATGTTCAACTAATTCATGACTATATCTATATAACTTCTGGAGAAAGTTAGTCTTGGGCTTATTATGAACTTTATGCCTCGAATCAGGTCGTGCTTTGAGCAAGGCAGGTTCGGCGCCATCCAAAAAGTCGTCTGACCTTACAGCAGAAAAGGTCGCCAATTACCGTACAGTAGCGTACTCAAGTACTCTGGGCTAGTCTGCATGAAGCTAGACTACTACTGCAAGCGAGAGTAGAAGTTTTTAGCTATGCGACTGAGGGGAAGCCGGTTTTGCAAAGGACTGTAGATCTGTTGGATGGCGGGGCAGGTGAGACATTAGTAAAAAAGGGATCGTCGGGGAAGCCAAAATCTGCTTACTTTAATAATAGGTCTGTCAACAAATGTAGGTGGCGTAGGTAGATCATTCTAGATACAGTAGAAAGCGAATTTCGTGTCGCTATTTTTTTAGTTAATTATTTTTAGGGGGGTCCATTTCCTGACACTTGTGGCTGCGCACCCCTGCCTGTTTGTACTCGGAAGGTACCACTGCTAACTGTCATCGCGAGCGGAGCCGATTCTTACCGATTCTACACTTCACGCTCAAGATATGCAAGCAAACAGTCTGATGATTTTGGACTCTGTAGAAAAATAACCTAACTTACTGTACAGAATCAGCGAGTCGGCCGTCCTCGCGCAGCTGGTGGCGATATATGCTAAGTCACTTTCATTACCGTATCATTTCTCGGATCCATGCTTACACTACTCTGTCCATTCCATATTTGCACTGGCTCTCTATCTTCTAATTAAAGCAGCATTCATTAAAAGCCTATCTCTACAGTACCATTGAAGGGGCTTTGAATGCTTTTCTGAATATGGACCAAGATCCCACTGATAGACCCTTAACTATCCAAGGTTCAGGAAGGTTTTAGGCTACCAAGGCGCCAAGAAGGTGGGATGACGCAATCCCTGGCAAGCAGCACACTGTTCGGCCATTTCCGATCAAGACTCGCCCAATATAGTGTCACCTGCAATACATCAGTCTCTCCTCTGCGGATATCAAACCGATATTAATACCCTATACCTCTAATTCTAATAGCGTTATTCTACATCCTCAAGGCACTTCGTTTCATAATGGTCCAACTACTCCTCACGAGGATATTTTTTAATGCTTTGACTCCCACTGTGCTTTTCGAGTAAGCAGGAATAGTGACTTCTACCTGCTAATGTAGTTGGATAATCCCAGCCAAGGGCAATTTCATAACCGTCGCATGCCCTCTTATAGAGTTCCGCTGTAGGCTCATAACTTTGCAGGGAAGCTAGAAGGAAAGCCAACCAGTAGACGCTAGTGAGCGTGTCTAGATCTCCCTTCTAGCGCTCGTCGGTTCATCAACTCCGCCTCCTCATATCTTCCCTGGCTCCATAGCACCAACGCAAGGCTGGTGATGCTAGCGAGCGTGTCTGGATGGTTGACCCCGAGCTCCCTCTC
>JPJU01001413.1:0-13294 GCA_000750735.1 Pseudogymnoascus sp. VKM F-4246
CTCTCCCCCTCCCGCCCCCGGAGCAGATATCTTCACCCTCCCTTCCTTCGCGACAACAAATGCACCACAAGCAATCTTCACCACGTCCGTCGCGGGATGCGACATATCCAGTGCGAGGTGGTGGGACGTGTATTTGCCGAGGGCGGCCCAGAATGCGTGCTCGGGTGTTTCTCCTGCAGCGGTGTTTCCGTGCTCGAGAAACTCGGAAACGTCATCCCGCGAGATTGTAACGTCTATACCCTTCAAATCGCCCCGTCCGCTGTCGTCTGTCTCTGCGCTGGGGTCGGGAGGGAAGGCGAGGGAGATGACGATATCGCGGAGGGTGTTCTTCACGTCCCCTCCTGAGGCGGAGAGAGCGTCGATGTACCCACCCAGGGCCTTCTTGAGGAATGAAGAGGAGAGATGGAGAGGTGAGGCGTGCGCGTCGAAGCGGGTTGTTAGGAATTCGAGGAGTGTCGTGCGTAGCGGCGGCGGGAGACGGGTGAGGAGAAGTGGGAGGTGTGTGGGTGCTCCGTCTTCTGCTGCTGATGGTGGTGGGTGAGTGATGTCGCGCAGGAGGATAGCGGTGTAGCCTGCTTTTTCGTAGACAATCTCAATTATCACACCCCACGATCCGTCCTCGTCAGTGTCGTCGGGCAAGGTCGTCTCGTCCGTGGTGTGTATGGCCGCCCATCCCTCAGGTGATCGCAGCGGACGCATTGACACGCTTTTTAGCGCCCCAACGCGTGATAAGGCGGTATCAGAAGCATCGAGACCAATTCGTACGCCGCGCAGGGAGGAGCCGGTGAGGATATCCTGCAGGGCGCGTGCGTGTGCGGGGAGGCTAGAGGGAGGGAGCGAGGAGAGAGGCGAGAGGCGGTGGAGGGTGTAGGTTGTGTTGTAGAGGGGGTATATCGGCTGTTCTACGGGCGCGGGGTGCGCCATTATGGGAGGTGTGTGAGTGAGGATGTCGTGATGGGTGAGGGGAGGTTGTGCGAATTGAAGAGGTGGAATTGGGAAGGTGGGATTGAGATGGTGGATGGAGAGGCGTTGTTGTTCGCTCTCAGCCGCGTCGACAAGGCTGAAGGTTGGACAGCCGTGGTTACATCACCCAGCCAACGCGGTGAGACAACGCACCCAGGCAGCCTGAGATAGCGGCTGTGTGACTCCCGTGGTCGCGAACGGGTCATCAGGTCAAGGCACCAGATTCAGTGGCGCTTAACGCTTCTGAAGTATATCTGCACCCCTTCCCTTCCATATTTGCCATCTCCATCTTCCATACAAGAATACAAAATAAAACACAACCCTTACAAACACGATCCCAGCTGCAACAACCGCAACGATGAAACCATCCCTCAACCTCCTCCCCCTTCTCCTCCCTATCATCCCCACCGCGCACGCATGGGGGTCGCTGGGTCACATGACAGTAGCCTACCTCGCCGAGCACCTCGTCTCGTCGAGGACAGAGCTGTACATGCAGCGCATCCTATCGAACCCGTCTGCACCGGGCTATCTGGGGTCTATCGCCACATGGGCGGATTCGTATCGGTATACGAAGGATGGGAGGTATTCGGCGCATCTGCATTATATCGATGCGGATGATACGCCACCGTACAGCTGTGGGCTGGATATAGAGAGGGATTGTGCGGATGAGTTTTGTATTGTCTCGGCGATTGGGAATTATGTGTGTACAACCAGTTGAAGTATGCAAGGCGGCAAATAGCTAACCACACTGCAGACATCCCGTCTCATGGATGCAGGTCTCGATCCATACCAGCGCGCTATAGCTGCCAAGGTCCATCTTGCCCCCCTTTCTTACCTGGAATCCTCCAACTAACATCCCCGCAGTTCGTCGTCCATTTCATAGGCGACATCCACCAGCCCCTCCATACCGAAGGCCTCCTCCGCGGCGGCAACGGGATCAAAGTCCGCTTCAACGGCCGCAACTCCAACCTCCATTCCGTCTGGGACTCCGCGATCGCCGAGCACCTAATCGGCGGGTACACTCCCGCCCTCGCGCAGAAATGGGCAGGCGATCTACTCGGTGATGTAGAGGGGGGCTTGTACTCACCCCTTGTGGATGGGTGGAGAGAGGGCGTCACTTTGGCGGATGTGGAAGGCTCGGTGATGAGGTGGGCGGGGGAGAGTAATAGGTTGGTTTGTGAGGTTGTGGTACCGGAGGGAGGGTGGGAGACGCTGGAGGGGAAGGATTTGAGTGGCGATTATTATGATCAGGCGATTGGGGCGGTGGAGATGCAGGTTGCGAGGGCCGGGGTGAGGTTGGCGGAGTGGTTGGATTTGGTTGCTGGAGGGGAGAGGGAGGAGTTGTAAGCTTTTATGAGGTTATTTGTTGGGAATTTTTGAATCGTACAGCGAATTTACGGGAGCGCAAATGTTTGGGCAAGGCGCAGGTGATAGGATAAATGAAGTTATTTATTAAAAATATTTAAATCGCATAAATTATTTACGCAATGGAGATATTTGGGAAAGAGCTCTTTCAACGCTAACATGATCGCTCCTTCCATTTTATATAAATGTAAAATGGGAAGGTGCAACCTACGCATCGTACCTTCCGCATATATTAATCATTCTAGGTCGCTCCTTCCAAATCTCAAATCGCGATGTCAGAGATGGCCCAGAATTTGTGTGGGGTTGGTGCTAGAATCGCTAGGGTACATTATATTAGATAAGCTGCCGAGTACTAACAATCTCCCCTTTGTAGCTCAGTTGGATTAGAGCATCGGACTGTAACTTAAAAACATTCATCCGGGGGCCCCCGGTTCGATTCCGGGCGAAGGGACTATAACTCTTCAGACGAGCAAACTTGTCTACGGATCTTTTTTTTGCAATTTTTTCTTATTTATATAAATAGATTTATATTTTTGGTTATCTTATTGGCAGCAAGGATCCATGAAGATAGTTCAAACGAAAGCGACGAGTATTAACTAAATAAGCGAAAATATTCGGAGATAGAGGCATTTCACGATTGTATCCTGTCCGTGCGAGATTTTGAAGTTTATTAGACAAATGGAGTACAATCACTTGATGCCGCGCACATATTTGTGTCTTGCATTCAGACACACCCGATCACGCCAATGAGGAAACGGACCCCTGCCTCATGCATCCTTCCAGAGCTGCGTTAGTGCTGTCACTGCTGCGCCTTGCCCCAAAAACATCACGATGAGTTGTCAGCCATGCTGATCCTATTTTATCTCTCTCCCTCTTTCACTCTTTTGCCTTTCTATGCCGATTGTTCCTGCTCTAAAGCGCAGGGGGGAAGTTACCCCGTGCCTACTTCGTTTGGTGATCTCCAGACGCCGTTAGTTCTCGGTATCCCACAGCCGCCCGCCATACGTCTTCGTCAATCCAACATGCCTTCTCACCGTTATTTCTGGTTCTACATGTGCACCATGGCACTCCTCGTCACCTACGCCTCCGCTCGGAAGCCTTCTGAAGACACACCCTATGACGAGATTGTCTCTTGCGTCTACCCCATGAGTGGACAGTACGCACTCTTACCTCGGATACTTTTCTACGCCTCTCTCATCTGTGCTTCCACGATGAGACGCTATTGGTGGTTAACCACCATCGTCCTTGGGGTAGCTATGCCATATAGCCTCACTGCGTTTGTACACATGATTGTCATCCTTGCGACGCACGGGTTTAACCCGCCTATCTTCGACCTTGACATATACGGAATCTTCGTGCTCAGTGCAGCAAGCGTGAGCATGTACCCGGTTCTGATTGTCTTACGGCGGCGTTACAAGATCCGGGCAGTGCATGCAGTTGTTCGATTATGGTGGAGCATCATGGTCGTCACAGGGTTCCTGGCTTCAGACCTCGTCAGCAAATCTGAGTATCGCCAAGGTAGTAGCAATTCCGAGGTAGCATGCTACTTGGAGGATGGGGCCCTTCTCACCAGCATCGCACAGCTAAATGGCACCCGCGATCTTGAATGCATATACGACTGCTTCCTTGCAGAAAAATCTGTGCTAAAGGCCCAAGATGCTGTGACGATAATTTGGGGTGACACTATGCATGGCATGTTCGGCAAATGGGGAACACTGGTTGCATTTACCTCAGCATGCATTATGTACCTTCTCGGGACTGATATGAAATTATATTCTCGGGTATTTAAGCGGCTAGATGCCTTGGTGCTCAAGCCTGTATACTCGGCATTCGATCCCGATGGACGTGCGATTTTGACGCCAGTGGCTTGCATTTGTTTAATCTCTATGGTGCCGTGGGTAATTAACATCGAGTACTCGCTCTGGAGAACACCAGTCGAAGAGAAGGCTTTTGCCATTGGGCAGTGGTCACCTTGGGTGGCTGCGTTGTTTGCTATTATAGGGGGAGGAATCTACCGTGTGTACAAGGACCCCAAGGATGGCGAGGAAGCTCCAGAGCTACCTATTAATTCCCCAGGAGATAGTGTGATGACCGTCGGGATAATCGAGCCTGGTGACAACAACCCAGCGGGCGCTTTTCCTGAGGCAAATACCAAAGGGGATACAAATGGGTCGGATGAAAGTCGTCTCCTTGACGAGATCGATCTCGGCGCCGGCATGATCATACCCGAACCAGAATGCTGAAAAGCGCGCTCTGGTTACCATCTCATTATATAAAGGGGCATAATAGAACCACTTTAGCCACCCATAGCTATAACCATAAAATTAAACAATGCCGAAGCCTTTTAATATTTTAATACGATAGTCACTGAAAAAGCAAGGTAATGAGAAGGCTCCATGTAGCTTTGACTCTTGATATTAAACGACGCAACCTGCGCCAGCAACAAGAATCGCCAAAAGCATTACGTTTCCAAAAAAATCAAGTATACTTCGACTACCAGTCGACTCCTGAGGCGCTGGCGCAGGGTACATTGTAACGCTTGCCTTCTTTGAGTTGCAAACCACAGAACTATTCATATTTGCGAGATCCTCCTCACTAGCAGGCCAGCCAGCAGTCCCAATCGGCCAGTCAGTCGTGTTTACAACGCTTTTGGCAAAAGCGACGCAATCTAGATCTCCTGTTGTAGTAACATTGATTTGGTGAGAGTAATTCAGGGCTGGAAAATCTAGGCTGCAAAGAATATTAGCCTTGAAGTCGCCAGGACAGAAGGAGGAGCGGAGAGAGTTTTGGTGGTACATACGCATCGATTTTGCCAGTCACGGATATACCTCTCAGAACCCGAGACAATTTTGGAAATGACAAGCTAATAGCTGGGCCCCCTGACAGATCGAGAAGGAGAGCATCATGGATATATTCAAGTTTTGGCATTGTTAGGCTTGACAAATTGCCCGAATCGGCAATCCTCACGCCCAACCCGATTGAAACATTGACCAAATCTGGGAAATCTATACTAGACATGTTTAAGAGTTGTAAACCCTTCCCTCCTGTATAATTTAATATATCTGCCTCATCAAGACTGGGCTTGTCTGCCAAATCTTTGAGTTCAGCGGCGGTTATGTTGTCTCGGAGCTTGTAGCCACCTTGGAAGTTGATTTGATGGACTTCGCCCACACCGGGTAGCGCAATCGGGCCAGTAAGGTCAGGATCCTCAAAAAATAGGTTAAATGATTTCTTCGTCGGACAGTACAAAGGGAGAGCAACTCCGCTTGTGCTGTCAAAAAATATGGAGGAGCTATTTGTGCACTCGTAGGAAAGCCGCGCGCAATCGGCCAAGTCAGCTACATTCGTGCGGTTGAAATATAGGTAGGAATCCGGGCACTGATCCGCTGTGCATCTATGAATTAGCAGGGAAAATATCGCACCATCGCGCGAGATTGGTCTGGGAAGCAGTTGCGAAAAGGGGTACTCACGGGTAAATTTAGCTGCCACCGCCGATGCTCCAAGTAAAAGCGCGAGGAGCTTCATAATTTAGTCTCACGACTTTTGCGGGGGATCTCCAGTTGACGTGGCCAGGACACTGATCATCGCTGCATTTGGGGGGATCTCGATACATATATACTTGTTAGTGCGATCTCCCAGGGGCTTGGTATATTGCTTGCGAAATTACCAACAACACCCTGTCCCTGTCGATATTGGCGCTTAATTCCGGCTGTTCCCAATCAAGGGTGCGGCCGAACACCACGATCTAGATTGCAATCTTACACAAGGTTGTGATTTCAACTTTATTTTCTTGTTAGTAGCTGAATACAAGCTTGCAATGTGAGAATTGTGCCTTTCGCTGATGCCCCACAAAACTCTCGTCATAATCAAAACTTTGTCGGCATATTGGGAAACACCACAATATACTAAGAATCAGACACCTACGTGGTGGCCAGCTGAATAACCTGCGAGTTTAGGCCTCTGCCCCTACCTTTATTACGTATGAATCTGCGAGCGAAGATCATCGTTGTCGATAAAAACATAGATTATACTAAAGATTTGTAGGGAATGAGGCTCTTTTCCTATTATTCCTCATGCTCTTTCTCGTTGTCTAGATCACCTTCGTCTGGTATAGCTTGCCTAGATATCTCACCTACTTCTTGCCCATCTTGCTGCTTATCTTGCTGCTCGTCCTCCTGCTCGCCTTCCTGCTCGACTTCCTCCTCGTCTTCGCTAGGCGTAGCCTGCCTAAACATCTCCTCCCTAATATCTTGGAGGGATATGTTCCATTCTGCAGCCAATGTCTCCTTCCAGGCCTCCACCATAATCTCCTCGATGTCGCCATCCTTACCATAACAAATCGTCAAAAGGCTCTCGTCACCCTCAACGGCGCGCACCTCCCTTGGCACCGGTACACTCTTCGCCCTCGGACCCACATACGTGTCCACTCCCATAGGCGGCATGATCAACCAGCGGTGCTTTGCGTTGCAAACCATAATGTCCGCCCCGGAGTCGGGAAATCGCAGACGCTTGAGACATTCCTGGCAAAAGTCCCGGTCCGAGCAATATATGCAGTGGTAAAACTCATTCTTAAAGTCGGTGATGTTCTCGCAGCGCTTGCCATCTGGGTTACGGCCATCACATATCAAGTAGCGGACGTCGTCGGGGTCGATCTCTGTTTCGTGCACCTGCTGCAGATATGATAGTTTGTCACAAAGGAGTTTGTGCGCTAATGCGGTCTCGAGGCCTCGGACTGTCTCTTCGTTATGTTCACCTTGGAACTCGGATCCCTCGGCCTCACTGTGGCCGCCGTCGGTCACTGACTTTGGCTCAGTCATTGCGGCAGCTGCGAGATTGTCGACATGCTCCTTAGCGGCTTTAATGCGTTGAATTTGCTGCGAGGAGTCTGGGAACTGGATTTTAGCAGCTTGGATTGCTCCTCTAGCCAAATTCGTGACAAAATCTAATACCCGTTCTTTATTCATGCTGTCGTCTATCACTATGTCTTTGGGTTCGAAGTACAGTGCATCAGTCACGAGATCCGGCTGGCCGCGTAGAGACAGGGCAACAACCGCATTCTCAAAATCCTGGTACTGACTCAGCATATTGTATATGGTCCAAAACCCGTTATCATCGTTCCAAGGTATATCATCCAAAAGGATCTGGAATGCCAGTCTCATAAAGGGCATGAGCACCTCTCTGGCCTGCAACTCCTCGCCGCGTAGTGCATATAGAACCCCCAGGAACCCCACCGCTTCACTGGTCCAGATGTCAGATTTGGCATCAACCAGCCCCTTCAGCGCGTCGATGTGACCAAAATGATTTCCCTCCATCATGCGCTGAAAATAGTATTGCGCCAGCGCTGCGGTAGCGTGATTGTGCGCGATCAAGGCGTTGCGCCCGCCTAGGTTGGAGAGCAGGCTGCGGCTTTTCCTCCACAGCCGCAGCGCCTCGCCGATGGGCTCAATGTCGTTGGGTGATTCCTTGTACGTGTACACTGCAAAGCCTCGGTCGCAGAGAAGCACCCCGCGGACCTCGTCCTCAGCGAAGCGGTCATCCTCAGCCATCTCAGCTATGCGGTCCTCTCTCTCCGCTGGATCCGCCGTCGCTTTCTCCATGGCGCGCAAAATTCCTTTAACGAGGTCTGGATGTCCCTTCGCCACGGTGAAAATCTTTGAAATGAGATAATCATGGTCGGCGTCTCCAGCAATCGTCTTCATAATGCTGACCATCCTTCCCTTTCCATCCTCCGTGGCTAGTGTAGTCTCCAGCAACCCCCGCATTTCCTCTGCATCCTGGAACCTCAGTACAGATTTTAGATAGCCTAGCTCTCCTTCTTTCGCCTGCGCCGGGTCCTTACTCTCGCGCACATACGAATAGTGCGTCGCCGCAGCATTGTCGTTGCCCGCCTCATCGTTATACTGCCCCAACAGCAAATGCAACTCCGCGACATCCTTTTCTGCCGGCTTGGGCGTGGCCCCGTCTTTCTCTGCCTCTTCCAGCGCTAGCTTCATGTGATCGATGGCCGTCTCTATTTCATCCTGACCGAAGTACGCTACCCCCAAGCCGCGGTGGCACAGCCAGCTGGGGGCTACCTTTTTGATGGCGTGCTGGTAGAAGTGCATGACGGTGTCGGCTTTGCTGTCCCGCGTGGCCGCGGCCTCAGCGAGGCGTTCGTACCAGAGTGAGTCGAGCTCATCGTCTTCCGGAAGCCCTAGGAAGCTCTGGCACCAGCTGCTTATGTTTTCCCAGTAGTCAATATCGTTAGTAGCGCCAACAAGAGAGAAGCTTGTAGGGCCGGAAGAGCTGGCGGCGTCCAATTTAGGGGGCTGGGGGGTTTGCTGGAGCCCCGTATTGTCCTATTTCCGAAGAACTGTTAGCATGCTGGCCAGAATAGTGGATTTGAAAAGGGTACGTGACTAGAATACTTACTAGACTCATGAACATGTCGATCCATAAATGAGCGCTCGCAACCTTCCACTCTCTCTCCCTCAAAAACCCCTCGACGACAATTTTCACGAGCTCCTTCAAAAAGCCCCTTGTCGGTTTAACAGCAGTATGCACCTCACGTTGCCACTTCCTGTCCAGCCTCCTCACAACGGCCGAGTCCATTAACCACTTATGCAAGTTCTCCATATCTTCCACATCCCACCACACCGGTTCGAAGCTAGCTCTGTGGCGCCGAATAAGCTGACCGTCCTTGAATAAACGGTATAAGTTCTGGCCGATCTCTAACTTATCAGGCGGCGTTAGCGTGCCCTTGTCCTTGTCCTCGAGATAGCGCAGCCGATTCAGGTGATACGGCAGCCAGAAGATGAGGTATTTTCCAATATCCCTAGTCTCTGTCCTGGGATGCGTTTCCAAGTACTTGAATGCGCGGGTGACAATGGTGTGGTGTGCTTCGAACTCGTTCACCGCGATGACCGCTTGGCTGCTGCTGTGCAGAGCGGAGGCGGCATCGAAGTTGAAATTGAACTTCTCCCTAATCGCCTTGTGCGCGAGATCCCACAGAAAATGCCCGCAGAGCTCCTTGTCCACGTTGTTAATGGTGATGGTCATGCTAATGGTGGCGTTGTCCTCGGACTTGCTCGAGGTGTCTTTCTCTTTCTCAAGGTGCGCCTGGATGCCATCTTGACCATATACGTAGTCACCCTCCAGCTTTAGAATGGCCGAGTACTTGTTCGTGATAATATATTGCAAAGACGCGAGGGACTTTGTATCAGAGGATAGAGACTTTGATGGTATTAGTTAGCCGTGTACAGGGAGCTGGTCCAGGGATACAGGAAAACTCACCATAGCAGCCTCGAGTTGGTCCAACGTCAATGTCTCTTTGCTAAATAGCACCCACTTTAGAAGCTCGTTTAGATCGGCGATCTCGTCCACCGTTAGCGACCGCTGGAGTTTTATGATGGCCGCTTCATGGCTGCTCAGCGAGTGGTCTAGCATGTGATTTAGGTCTCCGACCGCATTCCGGGTGCTAAGCAGGCGGATCACGTCGTTGAGCCCAAACTGTAACAGGGAATAGCTTCCGCTCACTTTCTGCGGTAGCTTCTCAATGATCCTTTCCCGTGCCCTTTGTTGGTCGGAGTCGGGCTTCACGTTCTGAAGCACGCCCTCTTTAGCGAGCGCATTTTTAATCACGACGCGCATATCCGACCCGTTATGATCGTCTATATTGATCCGTCCTGCATTTATACTCTCGACAACGCTCGGCTTGGCGTCGAACTCTTCGCTTGTCCCACTCAAAAGCACGCGGACTCGCCTAGGCGATTCTCCAGATATCTTAGGACCGAAGACGAACGCCAGCAGCTCATCGGCGTGCTCCTTGCGTAGGTTCTCAATTCCGTCGAACACGAGATAGTATACGGCACCTGATCCTAGCGCGCCAATCTTCAGCCCTTCCCACAGTTTGTCCAGACTTTCAAGACTTGCCAAGCTGCGGAAGGCGCCAGGTCCAGCATCGCACGCTTTCCCAAGCTCCTTTTGAACAGTGACATCGACGCGTGATATCTGGAACGCCATGTACATTAGGGCCGACTGCACGGGGCTATTATCATCCTCCGATTTTTTAATACTAGCAGGAAAGAAGTAGTGCGCTACGTACGTGCGTCCCTTTTGCTCTTCGAGACGCTTCGTAATGAGTGCGCTGGCTGTGGTCTTGCCTGAGGACTGCGGCCCTGACAGAAGGAGGATGTGTGAAGAAGCGTCCTTGTCCTTCTCCTTGTTAGGTCTTGTCCAAGCAGTGTAGGCAGGGTGCTCCCAGATCCAGGACCCTGTGTCCTTAAGCCACTTGTTGTAGATGTTGGTGCACGTCTGCGTGGTGTTAGAATCGAGGCGCACCTTTTGAGGCACGCCTAGTGTGTCGCGAATCTTGATGAGCGTCTTGATGCGAATGGCGTCAGCAGTAAGGGATTGTACGCCCTTTTGAGTCTCCTGCGCTGCCTGGTTGACCTTCGCAATATCACGCTGCGACTCAACCACCACGGCGTGAGTGACGGTTCCCTCGACAATGCGCTGCTGCCTCTGCAGCTGCTTAAACTCGGCCATCTCGCTGCCTAGGTCCGAGTCGTCATCGAAGATGGACTTAACTTTATGTACGAGGCGGTGCCGCATGCTACCCTGGCGGTACTTAACGACGTGGGCGCAGAGCTTGACGAAGCTAATCATGACGAGGTGGATCCTTGTGATGATATTGGAGTCGATCGTTTCCATCGACGTATAGATATTGAATTGGGAGAGCGCCGAAGACACTTCACCAAAGACCTTCGCGATGGCGTCATTGTAGCCTTTGATGGCCTCGGGAATGTTAAACACAAAGTAGAGCGCGTTGCTAGTGATGTTGGTCACCGATTCAGGGATGGGGATCTAGAAGTGTCAGCGGGCATCTAGCCAGGTGCGTGGAATACAACTTACAGCCGAGGAGGCAAGGGAAGCAGCCCCGACAATTAGCTTCAGGTACTTGAGCGACTCAAGTCCCACGTTCTTCGCCTTCTCCCACTTATCCTTCTGCTCTGCATCGTCGCCGTACGATGCTGTGGTGGACCCCTCAATCATCCTCCGCACATCATCGAACCCCTTCACGTCGCCTCTCTTTAGCGACTTGCTGCATATTTTCTCAAATTCCCCTTCTGCCTCGTCCCACATTTTCTCCATTTCTGACATTTGCTTGATCCCCGTGGGCGGGATCAACCCTGCTGGTGCGTGAACTGCTGGTTGAGCCTCCATGTTTCCCCTGGTCTATTAGGGATAGAATGCAGTTATAAGTAATTAGCAAGCTAAAGGCGGGAGGTGAGTGGAGCCCATTTCCCGTTGAAGATATCGAGGGCGATAGAAAAAAGAATAGAGTGTCCCCTTGGATAAACTACTTGGCCCCATGCATGGTTTTTATGTGCACTAGCTAGGCTGTAGTAATATACCCTGCCATTTCAAAAGTAGCTTACTTGGATGGTGGTATCGGGTATACCGAACTCGTTGCGTTGTGTGACTGGTTGCAACGTGAATTGTTTTAATCCCAGGACGCACTGTTGTCTCACGCCTTTAACAAATGCCCCCAGCCCCAAGGCGACCACTCATGATCTGTTAAGCATGGGCGGAGTCGGTTAGGGCCGCCATGGGGCTATGGGAATGGCCCTCTCATTAGGAAATACAAGGAGTAAGACGAGGGGTTTGTGTAATTGCTGCGGAGCTAGTAGCAAGATGGGAGCGGGAGCGGGAGCGGGGCCATCCCGTGGATTGGGGGTTTATTGTCGGAAAAACCACGCAGCCGCCATGGGTCCCCATTGAGAAGACGAGAAGTAAAAGACCAAGGTGGCTAAGACAGCCTCGCGTTCTGGCCTCTGGCCAATGATAGCTAATCCCCACATCAATGTTTGTACAGTGCAACACTGCGTGCGCGCTTATGGTGTTGGTCTAAGCCACCACAAATGTGAAGACCTTGCAGCAGCAGCCTTGCAATGATAGTAAGATTACAATGGTGAATAATCTGATTGCATCTGTACGTATGAGTCCAATAGGAGAAGCATTCTCTGGAGCCATAGCTACAATATTACATCGCATGGGGTTAGACTCCGTAAATAGCACCAACAAACTAGGCAAGGTCTGTGCGCAACATCATCTTGAACGGCGATATAAAGATTCACGTCGCGAAAAACCATGCCACATACTGGCGAGCCTCTAACAACGATAAAATTGCGTGGGATCTATCTGCGACAGGCTGCCGAGAAGATTCTTGAGTTCCACAAGAAAAAGGCAGCTTCGTCATCGCCATCGTCCCAAGAAACACATCCTATCCGCGTGGTGTGCATCTCAGATACTCACAACAAACGACCGGAGATACCAGATGGGGACCTTCTCATTCACGCTGGTGACTTGACGGAGAATGGATCCTTTTAAGAGGTGCAGGCAGAATTGTCGTGGCTCTCATCCCAACCACACAGGTACAAGATCTATATCGCTGGGAATCATGATGTTCTACTTGACACAGCATTCCTAGTGAAGCACCCCCGGCGACGGTACGGGCAAACACAAACGCGTGAAGACATTGACTTTGGGAGCGTGATTTACCTTGAGGATTCTACAGTCAGGCTCACCTTCCCCGCGGACACGGAAACTCATCAACGGCCTGACGATACTACTCGCAATGGTGAAGCCAGGTCTAGAAACCTGACCATATTCGGCGCTCCCTGGACACCACAGTATGGAGTTTCAGCTTTCCAATACCCACCTAGTGAGCCACCCGACTGGAAATCCGCGATGGAACGCACTCCGGGTCCAAAGCCGGATATTATGGTCACACATGGCCCACCTCAATTCCACCTCGACTCCCAGAGTTTCCGCCGCGCTGGATGCCCTTACCTTGCCGAAGAGGTTGCGCGTGTCCGGCCAAAACTAGTGGTCTTTGGACATATTCATGTTGGATACGGGCGCGAGGATGTGGTGCTGGATAAGGTGCAGAGGGTGTACGAGGAGGTTATGACTGGGTGGGCTG
>JPJU01001416.1:0-13781 GCA_000750735.1 Pseudogymnoascus sp. VKM F-4246
GGGTTGGATGGGATGGCGTTAGGGGGGTTTGTTTACGAGATATCATGGGGTGTGGTGTGGACACGAAGCTTGCTTGTTGGTAGACAAGACTCAAGACTTAAGAGCAGACGGACGGATCAGTTGAACGTGAATTGTATTATACAATCTATAATACCACTCCACGACCTGACGAACAAAGGAAAAATATGCCATAGTGCGACTGCAGCCCATCCCTCGAAGCATGCTAATGCAACCCAACCCCCCCATTCCTGTCCTCAAAACTCCATAATCCGTCATAATCATAATAGAACAAAGAACATCATCGCTTCCCATCCCATCCCATCCCATCCCATCGCATCACACCCCTCTCTACAAAAACCTGCAATTCCTCTTCTTCTTCTTCACCACCATGCCACCCGTGCCACCACCACCCTGGGGCGTCTGCGCCGCGTTCCTCCGGTCGCCGGAGACGACAACCTCGATTGCTTGCTCAAAGATCTCGTCGACGCCGCGCATCTCCTTGCTGCTGCACTCCATGTAGCGCGCGCCCATCTTCTGGGCGACGGCCATGCCTTGCTCCTGCGTGACGGGGGTGAGGCCTTGGGTCTTGAGGAGGTCGATGCAGGTGCGCTTGGTGCGGAGGTCGGACTTGAGGCCAACGAGGACGAGGGGGGTGTAGGGGCAGAAATGGAGGACTTCGGGGTACCACTGGGTGCGGGAGTTAGTATTGGGGATTTGGTGGGTGGGGAGGGAGGAGCGACGGGACGTACCTTGTCCATTACGTTCTCCAACGAGTTGGGGCAGTCAATGGCGAAGCAGACAAAGAGGAGATCGGTTTCAGGGTAGGAGAGCGGACGCAGACGGTCATACTCTTCTTGCCCCGCAGTATCCCACAGAGCTAGCTCGACTGTCTTGCCGGACTTTTGGTGGATGGGATATGTGATGTAATTTTCAAAGACGGTAGGAACGTATTTCTATCTGCAGGTTAGCACACATGCCTCCTCGTCTGCTCAGACCTCGAGCGAGAGCATACCTCTGGGAAATATCCCTGGCTGTAAGAGATAAGCAGGCAAGTCTTTCCACATCCTCCATCGCCGACGACGACTATCTTTTTCGAGTACGCTGGGCCCTCTGTGACGTTTGTGCCCTCCGACTCTCGACCTGTGGACTGTGTGTTCATCGTGCTGACGGTTCCCTCACTTGATCTGGCGCTCTGGTCCCGACGTGTGGTTTTCCTTGTTGGTTTGTCGTAAGAGTCGGCCGTTGAGAGGGACGGGTCTTGGGTGTTGGAGTAGCGATCTTGCTGATAAGCCATACGCGACATCGTTGTGGGTCGACTCCGATAGCCTTTGATTACTTTGATGGATTTTTTACTTTGGAGGTAATATGGAAGCAGCAAGTTGTAATACAATGGTAGCAATTGATTTTGATTTCTAGTCACGGTTTCAGTTGGGGATCAAAGTCAGGCCATATAATCGATCTGGCCCAAAAGCCTGGTCTGGGGTGTAAACATAAAGTGAGTTGGCGAAGCAACCACATAAATCCTGAAACCTGGAACCCTTCCTTGGACTCTAAAAATATGACCTATGAATTTTCGAGATTCTGGAACAATTATAAACGGAACAAATCGACTTGATATTCCTCATTGTTTTATAAAAAATTAATATAGATATAATAAATATTGGATTTACCCTTCCATGATTTTTCCACTCTCCTCTTCAATCACCAGTCCTCGAGCCAAGACATGCGGTTCTTCACGTGCATGGATTGGGGGCGACGGCGGCAGGCGTCCCGACTTTTGGATTAGCCACCTTGGGCCACTTGCGCTTCACCGAACGTGCATTTCGATGCGCATATCCTAGAACTTCTTCTCCTTTTCCCCCTCTCTTCTCCCTAAGTGTCCTTCGATGCGCCAAATGAACCTATGTATTCTTCGCCCAATGCATCCCACGGCGAACTCGAGAAGTTCCCGGACCTCGACGATGCCGTGCTCCCTGAGATAGCGATTGACACGTCGACGCCCCCCGCCCCATCGAACAATCGCGATGCGGGGATGAGGAGTCTGGATCACTGTATGTGACGAAAACACACATGGCTTTCTATGCCAGCGCCACTGCCGTGGTTTGTTCGACCAATTGCTAACTTTGTGGTACCTCAGATAAACGCAAGCTCCCAACATGGCGATACAAGTTGCGCCAGTCGCTGCTACCCCTTATACGATGGGAGACTCCGTACTTGGCCTGGATGCAGGATAAAATGCGCTCACCGGCCCTCGACTCCTACTTCGCCATTACTGCCAACCTCGGAACCCATACCTTCTTCATGGTCGTCCTGCCCATCCTCTTCTGGTGCGGATATACCTCCCTCGGCCGCGGAATGGTGCATATCCTTGCGAACGGCGTCTTCTTCACGGGCTTCCTCAAAGACATGCTGTCACTTCCTCGGCCGCTCTCGCCCCCTCTGCACCGCATAACTATGTCTGGATCTGCAGCGCTCGAGTACGGCTTTCCGTCTACACACTCGGCCAATGCTGTTTCTGTGGCAGTCTATGCGCTCTTCACTCTTCACGCGCCAGACTGTGCCCTCGCCCCGACTACCAAGCTTATTCTGGAAGGCCTCTCATATGCCTACGCCCTCTCCATTATTCTTGGGCGCTTGTACTGTGGAATGCACGGCTTCCTGGATGTTATAATCGGATCTCTGATGGGTGCCACCATCTCCGTCATCGAGTGTGTCTATGGTGGCGACATTGACAACTACCTCCACAACTCGTCGTGGCGCGCCCCAGTCCTCGTCGCTATTGTAATCATTATCCTGGTTCGCATTCACCCGGAACCCGCAGATGACTGTCCCTGCTTCGACGACTCTGTTGCATTCGCCGGTGTCATGATAGGCTGCGAACTCGGCGACTGGCACTACAGCAACTCATCATTCTCGTGGTCCCACCCTGTACCAGCCACCGTGCCCTTCTCCCTCGACCACATGGGCTGGCCCATGGCTATCACTCGCATCCTGGTTGGCGTCCTCATCATTTTTATGTGGCGCGAAGTCATGAAGCCAGCCATGCTCAAGTCCCTACCCCACCTATTCCGCTTCATCGAGCAGTTCGGTCTTATCCTGCCCAGGAAGTTCTTCATGCCCGCCAGCGAGTACAAGAAGATTCCTGCGAGCCTGCGCGTTGACAACGTTATGCCCAGCGTCTCTGACCTGCCGTCGCTACTGACTTCTATCCGCCATCCTGGCCGTGGACGCGCCGTCTCTATCGGACCGCAATCTGCAGCTGATGCGTATGAGACGTTGGCATACCGTGATAAGCGCCGGCGCGAGAGCATGGGGACGCCCTCGCCCAGCCACTCGCGGGGTAGTTCGACGAACAAGGCTACTCATGTCCAAACTGTCGGTTCTGACGCTCAGGGGCTGAAGTTGGATACTGGTGAGGGCGGAGGGCTGTCGTCGCAGATTTCTCTGCCGAATGGCGTGCCCACGCCATTGCAGAGCAGACTAGGGGGCTATGAGCAGATGATGGGCCAGGGCCACGTTATCGTCAGCCCGCCGACGCCGAGCACTGAGGAGAAGCATCCGGATAATTGGGATGGGACGAGGCTGCGTGGGGATAGAGGGACGGAGAGTGACCTTCTCGTTGGGACGGAAAACGAACTTGGCGAGAAGGAGATGTTTTCGAGGTTGGAGAAGCCGAGAGTCAGGTATGATGTGGAGGTCGTTACGAAATTGGTTGTTTATACAGGTATGTTCTCCCCACAGCTTTCCCGTTGCTACGTGACGAGATATAAGAGAACTGGAGCTGACTTCAGATAGGAATCGGTTGGTTAGCAGTAGAGATCAACCCCATCATCTTCGAACTTCTCGGCATAGGAATGAGGGAGCACAGTCCCTACAGGTAACGAGTGGGGCACGCAAACGACAACGACATAGAAAATATAGAGGCTGAAGGGGGGAGGCGATATATTGTGGCCTCACCCCATGTACATTACCCAACCTCATGATACACAGTTAGCGGACGGACGGCATTTTCGCTGCATTTTCGACTGATGACGGACACTGAGCATTGGGTTCCGGCGTTGGGATGATATTGACCGGCGGGGGACGCAAGGTTGAATACATATGATTGATGGATGTGTTTGGGGAGAGTAGCATTATCATGAGGATATTGTAGATTGCAATGATAGACTGTGAAGATTGCAGCGTGTGTTGCGCTCGCTTTTGCATACCAGCGGCCTAATTATGACTCTAATTATATCTCCATGTGATATATAAAAACTTCATGCGGCAACGTAGAGAACTGCAGGAGTTGGTATAGAACAATCAGAATCATGAAAAGACACCCCGTTGCACTCTTATAATTCCCATGTAACAAGCCATAGGCGTAACGATGAGTTCAACATGAGAGCCCGTCAGCACCGACAGCAAGACCAGCAACATTACGGGCTGGTGACAGCAAATGCGAACGACAGCAAATTCGAACGACAGCAAGAGACATCTGGAGCAACAGAATGTGTGAGGTGAACGGCGAGTAGCGAACGCTTTGAATAGTTGCTGTTTCCCACGACTTAATATTGTGTGTAGTAGACTCTCAAGAAGCAAGAAACCTACTTCATATAGGAAGCTCTGAATGATAGCGCATTATATATACCCGAAGAGTTCATTTGCTATGCTGGCTAACTATACAATACGCATCTCATTACAGCCCTGAGTTCATCTTTCAAGCTTTTATTAACTGATTCTGAAAGTTCCGCCCCAATTCCATCCCATGTTTCCTCATCTTCCAGAAGCCCTTGATACCTCTGCCTCTCTTAGTCGATATCTGGACTGCCAAAGCCGCCTTCTCAGCTCCCACAAGATCCTCCTCTTCCTCCTCCTCTTCTCCCCCCTGCGCTTCCACACCGGTCTCCACCTCCAACAAACCCGTCTCAACAAACCTCGATACCCTCCCCTTCGGAACCCCACGCGGCACATAAGTCCCTTCAAGACTCCACATAATATCCGCCTGTTTCTCCCTCCTCGCAATATCATCACATAGCTTCACAAGCGCCTCTCTATCAGGTGCTGGTAGACCAAGGTTAAACGCTCTCGCAGCAGCGTAGCGCGAGGCGGTGCGGCCGAGTAGGGTGGTGTAGACATCAAATGGTGTCGTGGGGGCATCGTTGGGGGTTTGAGTTTCTTCTGATATTTGGATCTCGGGGATAGGATCCGCTGTATCTGCCACGGACTCCAGCGAGCAGGCACCGATAGCTTCGAGTCGGTCTTGTATACGTGTGTTGAGGGGGGCTTTCTCGGGGATTCCCACGGTGTATGGGCTCGGACGAATAGTCGCTTCGGGAGACTCACAGTTGTTCTTTGGGTGTGAGGCCTTCGATGCCGCAGCGATGGCCTGCATGCGAGCTTTCATGCGTTTGAGAGCGGACATGGTGAATGGAGTGTTCTTGTCCCCGCGTAGGGCCTGTGTATAGCGATGGGATGAGATGACAGCAAATGTGGTTGTTGGTGCTCAGTGAGAACTTCGCATGTGGCTGCTTCAGGCCCTAGAAGAGACGCATAGTCTATGGTGAGGATATGGAAGCCGGCAAAATATTGTTCAAATGAGAATGAACGTCTGGCTTATGAGCCTCAAGGCACTTGACTTAACGACTGAGAGCTGTGCCAGGACGATAAATTGTGCAAAGGAGTATAAGAAAGTGCACACGAGAGTCGGATTTTGTGAAGAAAAAAAAATCCCCGGCCTACCTCGCATCATTTTCAAATTGTCTGGCAATACTCACATTTAGTCGACCCTTCGAGGAGTCCGGTTGAGGAGCCCGGTCGAGGCTAAATTTAGTTATCATAAGTTGACACCATCCGAGCAGCAAGGCTCCAAGGCGAACTGTTAAAAACCGCACTAAATTAGCTCGGCGCCGTCGACATCTTAACACATTCACGTATTGTTCTAGCTCTTGCAAAACAAAAGAAGTTGTGTCTTTCTAGTTGGTTTCTCAACCTGTGTTAGAGCTCGGGTATCATAGTAAATCTACCGTTCTTAAGCTCCATCTCCAAAAACGCCGCCAATATGCATCCGTGCCCGTACCATCTACCCCCCAGTCCTTTAACACCCCATATACCCCGTTCAGCCCAAACTAATCATCGCCTCATCGTTCAACGGCTTCGGTGTCTGCATAGTAAGATCTTCTGTCGCTATGGTTTCTCTCGTAGCTATGCTTCTGGCTGGGGATGCTGATCTTACTTCTGCCGCCTGGGCGGCATTGTTCTTGAGAGCAGCCTGTCGCTCAGCCTTGCGAAGGTTATTCTTCGCTTCCCGCTGGCGGATGAGGTCCTTCTCCGCCTCGATGGCCTTGTTGCGGCGGGACTCGACATCCTCCCTCCTTACAACTCTGCGCAACCCTTCAGATGCATGAATCAAGCCGTCGATGCTGATAGCATGGTTGGTCATCTGATGGTTGATATACGTGTATATACCCGCCGGCGTCGGACATCTCAAAAGCTGCTGCTCGTTGAGCTTGAGCAGCGCCAGCGCGACCTGGAACAGAAATGTGCTGCCATCGTTGATACAGAACACTACGTCCCAGACGCGGAATAACGCCTCGGCTGACAGGCAGTCCGTGAATACGCTCAGGAACCACTGGAAGGTTAGCGCCTCTAGCTCGATGCCTAGCTCGTCAAGGTGCTTCGAGAGTTTTGGCAGGAGCTCTGCTACATAGTGGCGCAGAACTTGCTGGTCAGCACGTGATGCAAGGAGGCTGTGGTCGTAGTATCCTTGTGGTAGGATATTCTCGATAATGCTAGTGAGTAGCCAGAAGGCATCCTCAGCTGTAGGCATAATCAATAGCAGGCAAGCCGTGATCAAGTTCATGCCTTGGCAATATCCCACTTCCTTGTTTCTTCTCGAGTAGGCCAGAAGCACTTCTTCGAGCTTCGCGACTCCTGGACCTCGCCGGAAGAAGATGTTGTCCGTCAGAGTCCGATTTATATCCATGCTGATCTGTGACACGATAACAGGATCATCATTTCCATCGCGATTCGCAACAAGATCATCGTAGTAACCTGGGATCCTCAAAGTAGTAGCACCTGAGCATTCAGCCCAGATCTTTGCACGGTAGGAAACCGGGATCCCAGATAACACCAACTGTTTGAACTCATGCCACTTTGCCCTCCCAGCTTTGCCTTTATTTCCGAGCCCTGAGACGCCGATTATTTCACCATCTGTTATGCTTACTTCGGGCATGACAGTCTTAGATCGTTGTGATTTCGAGTCTCCTGCGGCTGCGGTGGCAGCCTCGCTATCACGCTTGCGCTCGGCGCGCACCTTGCGAAGGAAATCGTTCCATTTGATAGTTTTGTCCCGCTGGAGAGAATCGTGAACCTCTCCGAGCTGCTTTAGAAGCAGTTTAACGGGCTCTATATCCTCTTCTGCCAGCGGGACAGCAGACTTTGTAGCTACCGGTGTTGAAACAGTGGTGGATACAGTTGGTGCCGCCACTGTGACATTTGCAGGCGGCACAAAGCCTCCATCAGAAGATTTCATCCCAACATGCTTTGGCACCTCCTCGCCTTCCATAACTTCCAAGTTAGGTAGGCTCATTGAGGGAGTGTGCGAAAGCAGTTCAGTCGGGAATGTGGCTATCTTCAGGTAGTCTTGCCACCTCTTAGCAGGTTTGCCCATTTCGGCAGGTTCTTCTGTTGACAATGGCGTGTCTGGTCTTTCATCAGCTTCAGAATTGACATCTATCATAGACTCCGGAGACGATATAGTATCCCTGCCGGTACTGATCATCTCTGTCCTGCTCCCGTGTCTGCCATGCTTTGTGTTCTTCAAGGTCTCAGTGGCGTCCTTTTGCCTCTTCTTCCGTCTCTGGTCGTAAATAAAGCCGAATCTATCCGTTAAGAACTCAGGGTTATATTGGTGGTTATTTACTTGGGTGACGGTAGGTGGCTGGTTCTCAAATGGTAGAATCGTGTCCATTTCCACAGGCCCATAGTTTGTCGCATCTGTGGCCATCTCTTGCTGATCAGCGGCAATAGTTTGAAGCCCATTGCGAGCTGTACCGTTTGAAGCAGTTCCACTTGCCGTCCTTCGACTGCCCTGTAAGGGCCGACCGGTCTGGCGAGATAGAACCCTCGGGGCAGTTGTTGATGACTGAGACTTGGAAGACTGTCGTCCCGTAGCGTCGTTAGACTGCCCATGTACAGAAGATGCATCGCTATCCCGACTTGGTGTTGCAGTGCCACTCGCTCCAGCCACCAGTTTGAGAGCCATTGCCGCTAGGGACATTGAGGGCTTACGAGTCGTCTGTGAGTTTAGGTTGTGTAAACTCGACGCTCTGCTAGCCCGCGTAGGCGACTCTGCGTCTGGAGGATGGAACAGGCCATTCTGCAACACGCTGCGGCGATCTGCCTTTCGAGGTGGGTTTGGCAACCCTGACGGTGCGTCTGGGTCATCATAGTCCTCGCTGATACTGCTTGCCTGGCTGCTTTTCTTGCTTGTACCGCCCCATATATAGTCCTTCCAGTTCCTCGTCGTTCCCTTGGATAGATCTGGCACCGGTGCTTGCTTTGGCTTTTCGATAGCTCGAATCGTAGCTTCGCCAGATAAGCCGTAGTCGTCGGTTTCGGCGTCAATAATCATTGCGTCATTTATCATCGTCTCCAAGCCACCGACCCCAGAGTCAGTCGCTATGCTCGCATCATCCGCATATTTCGACTCTTCGATCGCTCGAAGGCGCTTCTCGAGGTCCAAGTTGGACAGGCCACATTCAAGGACGACCTTCCTCAACGCCCTTTCCCTCTCCTCCGCCTTCTGTCGTATTCGTGCAACCTGTGCATCCCTCTGAGCAAGGTCCGACGATATCTGGCGGACAAGATTCACGGCTCCCTGTCGTCCTATCAAACGCTCAAGAAATTCGTCGCTCGCTAGGTGTATCGCCCCAGGGACG
This sequence comes from Pseudogymnoascus sp. VKM F-4246, assembly GCA_000750735.1. Taxonomy (NCBI): domain Eukaryota; kingdom Fungi; phylum Ascomycota; class Leotiomycetes; order Thelebolales; family Thelebolaceae; genus Pseudogymnoascus; species Pseudogymnoascus sp. VKM F-4246. The sequence goes on from JPJU01001416.1 coordinate 8,922, forward strand.
TAGCTTGTGTTGCTCACCGGGGCATCATCAAACAATGCAGACCTGGCTTCATTTGGAGGTGAGGGTTGCGTCAGACTCTCCACCATAGATGGTGCATGGTTCGATGTTCGTCTCGTCGGAAGTGCAGTCCTATCATCGACAAGTGCTGCATCGAAAGCTCGAGGTTTCTGGGGCGACTCGGGACCGAATGAGGGGAATGAGGTCAGCGACTTGTCGGAGGTGGCTAACGAGGACGTCGAGCTAGCATATGATGGCGTCTTCCGTGATCGTACTCTCGTAGTCTGCGATCTCCGGCTCCTATTCGAAACGTCGGAGTTTTGAGAGGAGCTCCTCTTCTGGAAGCGTATGGAGTCGTCGGTCTCCATCGAACCTTCAGAAATCCTCAGGGTGGCAGAGCACGCATCGGTAACTGTTCCCCGCACAGCACTTTCCAAACACTCCCAGCAGTTAGGGCTACTGAAATGCTATAGCTAGTCGTAGGGTGGCGTTGTTGTGGGAGCGGTCTAAAGTGCGTTGTCAGTCAGAGGGGCCAAGCTCGTCATTCCTCATGCAACGGTCAGGCAGGGTCTAGGCACGCGATGTCTTAGCTGCTACTTACCTGTGGCGATAGATAGTCTAGGAGGCCCCTGAAGGGATATATTCTCGTCGTATATGAGTGATAATTAGTGTGGGCAGGTAGTAATAAGCTTGCAGTGTTGTAGAGCGTGGATGTGGAATTTGTGGGAGGTGGAGAGCGAGCTTTATGCAGTGACGCCAATATCACTGACGCACACAAACAACAAGAATCAACAAAATGTTCCAGGTTTCCCATGCCCCACGTTCGCCACGATAAGCCAAAAGTGCAGTGTAGCCTTGCGAGGTGTTGTGCATCACGTGACCTGAAATCGTATCAGCCTCGGGGGCCTCGGCTCCCCCGACTTCCTCCCCGCATTCTCCAATACGTACCCTGCAGCTAGGTTAGTGAGGCCCAGAATTATCTATTCAAAGCTCTGGTAGTTCCGCTTCCCCAGTATATATATCTTCGTCCCTTCACTCTCTAAGAAACAATTCAATCCTCCCCGTCATTTCAATATTCATATATCCACAATGTCCTCCCGAGCCTCAGCCGCTTCCGTCGCAAAGCGCCGCCTCTCTGCCCTCAGCGAGCAGCTCGTCTCACCCATCCCTGACCAGGGCAACTTCGAGGACATCCCCAAGCTCAAGAAGATTGCCGGCCCTTCCGCCGGCCCCCGCGCCGTAGGGAAGGTCGTAATCATCACCGGTACGCCCAATCCCCTTCATCTGACCTCCCTTTCTAACACATACACAGGCACCAACAGCCCCCTCGGTATCGGCCGCGCAACAGCTCACCAGTACGCCGAGAACGGTGCCCGCGCCATCTACCTCTGTGACTTTTCCGATTCGCACCTCGCAACCCACAAGCGCGAGCTCGCATCCCTCTACCCCTCCGTCGACGTGCACACCCGGCAATTTGACGCTGGTGAATCATCAGGCGTCAAGGCGGTCGTCGATGACGCCCTAGCCACCTACGGACGTCTTGACGTCTTCTTCGCCAACGCCGGCGTGCAATTTGACGCTGGTGAATCATCAGGCGTCAAGGCGGTCGTCGATGACGCCCTAGCCACCTACGGACGTCTTGACGTCTTCTTCGCCAACGCCGGCGTCGTTGGTATGCCTAAGATCTTCACCGAGATCGAGGAAGATGAGTTCCTCGCCACCTTGAAGACAAACACCGTCTCTGTTTTCCTGGCCGCCAAGTACGCCGCGCCCGCTATGCAAACCACTTCCCCCTCCAAGCCCTACCCCTCCGGCTCGATTATCGGCACTGCTTCCGTAGCCGGTATTCGCTCCAATGCCGGGTCGACGGATTACTCGTGCAGCAAGTCGGGTGTTATCTCGATTGCGCAGACCATCGCCTTCCAGCTTGCCGGAACCGGAGTGCGCATCAACGCTCTCTGCCCGGGTGTGATTGAGACCGGGATGACGGCGCCGATGTACGATGCTGCTCGGGAGCGCGGAACGCAGGCGAAGATCGGGCAGCTGAACCCCCTGAGGAGGGGTGCCCATGCGGATGAGGTCGCGAGAGTGGCGCTGTTTTTGGGGAGCGACGAGAGTAGCTATGTTAATGGGCAGGCGTGGGCGGTGGATGGAGGTTTGAGCGCGGGGCATCCGTTTGTGCCCGGGAAGTTGGCGTAAATTTAACAAGTGAGGTGGTGGAGGGGGGAGGTTGTATCAATATATCATGCATGAATTGGAAAAGTGTCTTATTTTTATATTGTGGTTGTCGTACATGTAGCCAGAGTTACTCAACGATAGTGATCATTACCGAAATTTGACGCTGAAATGCAGCATTCTCCTTCTCACAACACTTTTGGTTCCACAATATCTCTCACTCCACAAAATGAACACCCAAGATAATTAATAGTAACTAATAGGAGAAATATGGCGGTTTAGTTCGAGTAGTGAGAGGTCCGCAAGTCTGGATTATACCGCAACACTAAAAATGTGAATTCACGCCCATGCACACGTATCCCATTTCGTTGGATATTTAGCTACAGCTTACTTACGTCGTTTTCAAGTCCCAATCGTACATATCAAGATGAGAACGCTAGAGCCCCATTTACATTAGTATCTTAATAAAACATCGAATCATAAATTTCTCAAAACTCCATCACATTCGATGGAAGCGAGGACCCCTATCTACCATCTCATCACGTAAAATATATGCCCATCCCTTCAAATAAACGTACGATTCATATCAGTTCAACTTATATAGCAGAGATCCCCCGCCCCCCTCTCCCCATCTTCACTACAAAATCCCAAAAACACCAGAATCACAACCGCAACCATGACTTCAAATCAAGATCCAGGTCCCAGTCGTCCTCCTCCACATACGACCCCCCCGTCGTCAGACGACCTCCCCGACTACTCCCAAATCTACAATTCCTCGATCAGTCTATCAGCACAAGAACCATTAGAGCCAGAGTTAGAAGCAGCCATAAAAGCAGCAAGATTGAGGCAAGAAATACTCCGCACTATGCCCCGTTGTGTCCCCGAGAACGCCAGAGCCAAATACGTCGAGCGTATGGAAGGACGTATAAAGTCTGCCACAGAGTTGACAGTACAGACTCCTGCGGTGAAATTCCGCGGATCGCGCAGATGGATACCTCTTTACGATGCACCACGGCCGGCTTCGACGAGGCCAATGACGTTTCAGCGAAATGTGGATGATCAGAGAGGGCCCTTATTGTTCAGAGAGGGATCTTTTATCGAAAGACGGGGTATATGGATTAATAAGTCGATGCAAGGGGGGGGTCTATTTCCTAGGAATATGGCGCAAGGATGGAGCTCGGGGCAGAGAGAGCGGGAGGGGAGGCTGTGGTGGAAGAGGGGGGAGCTGGAGAAGAGGAATGGGCGTGGGCGTGGGCGTGGGCGTGGGCGTGGGCGTGAGCGTGAGCGTGAGCGTGAGCGTGAGCGTGAGCGTGAGCGTGAGCGTGAGCGTGAGCGTGAGCGTGAGCGTGAGCGTGAGCGTGAGCGTGAGCGTGAGCGTGAGCGTGAGCGTGGGTGGCATATTCGTTCGTTGTTCGGTTGCTTTGGCGGGCAATGATTTATCCAAGAATGGCGTGAGGGTATGGGGTGAGAGATGGGGGGTAGTGGTGTGGAATCCGGGCCTTTAAATAACTATATGAGCTGATAATATATCACATGTTTTCTGAGAACCACCACGCAGCCAATTTTCCACACTCTGAATAATCGTACGACATATGATCTTATGGCCCTGAACTATTAAAGGGGGCGCTAACTTCCCACGGTCTCCTACATGAGTCTCGGGAATATCAATCTTAATATTACTATAAACCTCAATATCAGCATTATCAGAAGCGGAACAAATGGCCATCCCCACCTATCCCCCGCCGCCATACACGGCAATCGCAAGCCCCACAGCCTCAGCACCCACCTCTCCCGAGGAGGAACACCCCCCAAGCTCTGAGAACAATATCAACAGCGCTCATCACAACATTACCAACTCTCATCACAATACTCGCATCTCGGCCCACTACCCGTGCCATCAGGGCCACTATCTGCCTCGTCCAAGTTGCTACGGGAGTGGTCTGAGTTACTATAGGCGTGGTTTCAGTTACTATCGGCGTGGTTTAAGTTACTCTACTCGCAATGCAAGGATCTACACCCGCAGTCTAAGGAACAACGCCGAGGGATTAAGTTCTAACATTCGCTGCTCGGATCACAGTATTCGTTGCGTAGGCCGCAATACTCGCTGCTCCACTCTCAGTGCAGGTTTCTTAATACCCGTTGGTTGTGGCCTGATTCTCAATTTTCGCAGATTAAGGAGAATACCAGTAGCTCGAGCTCGAAGAATTTAAGTTCCGCGACGGAAAGAAGGTTTTGACGAGGATTGGGCGGGGAGAATGAGCGAGGGGAATAGGCAGTGATAATACGCAGTGAGAGATCTAGATTGCTTCTTTCCAAGTTATAGGGTTTTGGACTACAGAACGGCCCCGTGATACCGCCAATACGGGTGGTTTAAATACACGTTGCGTGCATGGGTTATTATCTTTTTGTAAGAAAAAAAAAACTATTCGTTCTCCTAAATTTATCATATTTCGATCGGACCGGACCATCCACGCACTCCATATTCCTCATCGAACTATTCCCCCACACCTCACATTCTCTACATCTGGTTTAAAGAGCTCTACTCGAATCCCAAGGACCAATACTGGCATCTCGACCAATATCTTTAATTCAATATATGCACCAAAAAAAACCCAGCAATCTAGGCCCTCCCAACCACTAAACGCATCATAGATACAAGAAAAGCAACCTCCTCCTCCCCTTACTCCC
>JPJU01001418.1:0-34177 GCA_000750735.1 Pseudogymnoascus sp. VKM F-4246
GCTGAGGACATGGAGGCCGTGCGCTTGCGGCGGTTGGAGCCATGCGAGAGCTGGTGATAGTGCAAGCGGCAGGCGAGCTCGGTCTTCTTGAGATGCGCGGCAATGTGCTTGTAGGGCATCTTTTGGAGGCGCGTTTGGAGGAGGTAGACTTCCTGTAAGTAGACGGTCAGTGTGTGTGGTTAGAGATATGGGCGTTGCGACGACGAACTTCTTCTTCGCTCCATGCACGACCACCGCCGGTGGAGGCCGGCTTGGTGCGGTTCTTGGTTACGCCGTATTCATGGCGGTCGAGGAAATCGGAGGGAGGGGTAGTGCGTAGGCCGGATGCCATGTGCATTGAGGTGTTCATCAGAGGTGGAGACATGATGGCCGTTAATAGTGTAGGGTCGTTTGGTCGTTATACTCGGTGATGTAGATGACGGAGATAGATGTCTTTCCCAAAAAAACGGGGAGATGAAGAATCGAAAGTTATAAAATAGAACAGACCAAGCTGTTGAAGAACGTAAATTGTGGTTTTGAAGATTGGCTTCGTGGGAAGTTATATCTGAGGATGGTGGGTTGTAAAAAGTAAATAGAGCACACAGATAAAATATTAAATGTAAAGAACGTAAGCAGCCAAACCAGTTGGGCAAATAAAGAAAGTACGAAGTGAGACTGCTAAGGAGAGTAGTCAACAGGTTGTGGAAGCAAGAAACAGGAGAAAGGATCCAGAATCGGGGAGAAGACGAAGCTATATAGATGCACGTTCCTACCGTTAACCCTCGACGGGGCCCCGGTCCGTGCAGCTGCAAGATCTGCTCTAGTCATCCGCATAGCGATGATTAGGATGGTAAAACTTGGAGACAAAAATCAGTTTCTAATCATGCATGGGCTTGAAGCATAGTCCATGTCGAATTTATCAGGCCAGAACGGCGGGTTCCAGTGTTTCCGGGGCCGTGCGGGCGTTTGCTGTCGAGCGCGGCTTTCGTCATATGCGTGTTTGGTGTTTGAGGGCGAGTATCGTTGATGTTACAAGTGTGTTCAGAGTCCGCACCCCGGCCCTCACGAGCCACAGAATGGCACTGAATTAAACGCCGGCGGTGGAGTCTGCCTGAAGATTTGCAACCCATGAGATGTTCTCATTGCGGCTCCACGGATCAAGTACTATATCACAGACGATCTGATCTTCTTCGATTAATGTGTTATACTCGGAGTCATGGGATATGACAAGAGGCGCCTTTCTGGGGGCTCGACCCCGCCGAGCATTTCGAGGCGCGATGTTGAAACTCGCTTGTTAGAGTTGGCATCAGAATTGGTAGCTGCCATCCCAGACAAGAAACATCTGGGCACGGGCACAGGGTTGGCCAACCGCCCATTAATCGAATGAGAAGAGCGTAGAGACCCCCAAGCTTAATAGAGCCCTACAAGCATCGACTCTATACTTACCGGCTGTTGTTATTGATCAATTGGCCGTGTGAAATTCATGTACAGATCGGGCTTGGATCGGCTTGTTGACATCTCCATCGTGGACTACTTCGATCAGACACAAGACAGCCCTGTACACTGCAGGCTGCCCCAAACATTCGGCCACGCCTGTTCCGTGATGCATCATGGTTTTTGGAGAACCTGTCGTTGGTAGCGCCTGAGACTTGGTATCATCAGCTTCACAACCGCTGCTGGCTGATCTCGAGTGTAATAGCCGGCAGCACGCGCCGACGATGCACCCAGCCAAAAAGCATCAATTGGTATCCGTATCCTGCGATACCCTCTTTTTCTCTTCCTTCAGGCTGGTGCGGTTGAGTAGACAACAAGATGAGGAGAGACCGGAAGGATAGCTGCCCGGCAGCTTCGGTGTGCCAGCTAGCCTTTGGCTTCTGACAATTTTCGTCCCAAGTTTCCCAAAACATGCACCCAGCTTCGCGCCCATTTGCGTCCATTTATCCATCCGTTCTTGGCTCTCACAACTCACAGAGGCCCATAACGTGGCATTGAGGAGCCCAGCAGCGGTGAGCAGAAACGGGTGGCGATCTGGGCGGTCGTCCGTTGCACCTTGTCGGTCGTCAAACTCTCAACGTCGCTACCGAGCGAACCTGAGACAGCCTCGTTGTCTCACCACCCGCTTGGAGGCAGCCGTTTATGGACCCGCATGGTACCAGGATTCTGGGCGCGAAAGGGTCCAGATCTCTTTTCATCTTTGACGTCCCTTTCTGTATTGACAAGCTGGTAATTACATAGTTTCCTCTTGAATAAGGGACACTTATGCTCAACGCTGATGCATATATATTATTTGACGGGGTACAATACAAGGTAGAAAAGGCAGAATATCAGATGAATTAGCTAACTTCGACACGGGAGGCGGCGATCCATTCTGGCTTAATGGACGAATTACCCCATCACTCATGCGTAAAAGTTTGCATTAATGATGGCCTCCCGTATAACTGTATCGGAACGTTCGCCGTGTCTAGTTTCAGTTTCCAATCGTGATGTCTCTATTATGTGTAGAGCCCGAAAGCGCCCGCAACTCCACAAGATTTGCGGTCTCTCAATAGCCTGTCCACAGTAAGTTGCTTATACGCGTACAGCTGCGAATGGTCGAAAGTCCACCCCGCGAGGTTTGAATATGAAGCTGGGCCGATTATATCCTGCTTGGCTGGTCGTTCTTTCTACGTTATCCTTTGCTCTTTCCTGGGATTCAGTCTGTTATTATAAAGAATTGAAAGGATTTTTTTTGGTGATTTAATTATGGGGCACAAGTGTCATTGGAATTATCCCATTGCGCTCAGAATAATATATAAGTATTTTATATTGAAGCACGTTATAATAATCAATAAAAAATTGGTATTTGAGAAGATTTTTTCTTGACAACGCAATGTACGACCCTATGACGGGCAATCATTTAGCAAGAACTATGTAATTTAGCATTTAGGATTAATAGATTTGCAATATAAAACTTCTTATCAAGACGGCGTAGTCATCCCTTCCTTCGGTGTCCCTGAAATCCCACCCTTGGAATTTGTGACGTCGGCGCCAGTAATCTTATCGCGCGCCGCTAAAATTATATCGACTTGACAGCTCCATCTCCAAAGCTCCAACACGAACCCAAAGCACTCGCGACCTCCGCCCATCAATTCCCGTTGTACGGACCCAACCAACATGATGCAGTCCATCCGCCATATTAGATGCGCCTCTGCGCGCCCCAGCATTCATGAAATCGCTCGCTCGATCCTCGCCCCCAGCTCCCGATGCTACTCAACCCGCCGCCCCGCGGCCGCCCTCCCTACTGCACGAGCAGTATCGTCACCTTCGCGCCCTCTATCTACTACGCCTGCCTCAATGCATAAACCGCCATCTCGCGACCGTGGCCCAGTAAGCGAAGAGAGTACACAGACCGACTTCTCCAACCTCGATGTCCTCGGTGGCACACCCGTGCCTAGCACCGCGATTGACGCGTGTCTCTGGGACGGGTTCCACCTTAACAATGGAGTGAAAATTACAAATGGGGCTGGTGTGCTTCTGGTGAATGGGGAGGTATTCTCATGGAAGCCGTGGAATGCCAATAGGGCAGAAGGAGAGGACAACAAGAGACTGGCAAATGACAAAGGATTATGGGAAGTTGGGGACGAGAGTTGGGGAGTGCTGGGAATGGTGTGGCCGAAACCTGGTGAGTCCCTTCGCGGATGAAGCTGTTTGAATGGGGCTGGACTTTGGAGATGTGACAAAAAACTGACATGCCATAGATCTGTTGATTCTGGGACTGGGACCGAATATGATGCCGCTGAGTCCGGCGACGAGAAAGGCGATTAATTCACTGGGGATCCAGGTTGAGATACAAGACACGAGGAATGCAGCGGCGCAATACAACCTACTGGCTACCGAAAGGGGCTTGGGAAGCGTGGCGGCTGCTCTTGTTCCGTTAGGATGGAGGGATGGCCTCGGCGTTGTCTCTGGGAAGGCGACAAATGCGAAGCGTTGAAAAGGAAGCCCGATTGTAAGATACGAGAACAAGGAGATTGTGTGTATGAACATCTCCACCGTGGAATATATGGGATACCATTTAAAGATTTATTGTATATCACTTTCAGCGTTATTGATTTGGTTGGCCTCCATACCGTCATAGGCCAATAGAAAATCTTTGGAGAAATACCACCCCTGGCTAAACCAGCTTCCCATAAATATGAGCAGCATGAAATTCTTTAACAATGAAAGCAGATACCACGCTCAACCATTTTTACGCTCTCCGATCCCATGAGGGACCGCCGACTTTCTACTATCTGGCATCCCATCTCGACAAAGCAAATCCATCCCTATCTCCACCCGACGCCAACTCTCTTCCCCCAAGCCGCATCTTCTGTCCCGCACCCATATCTCCTCGCATACAGTGCTCCCATATCGTTCGAACACTCGACCAGCCCGCAGCACTCTCCAACCCTCTGCTGCCTAATATTGTGCCTATTCGGCAAGCACTGCCTCGGCATCTCGAATGGGACCTGATGGACATATGGCGCGGTGTAGTATAGCGGATCGTTGATGCGCTGGAGCTGTGTGTAGAGGTCGTAGCAGTTGCTGCCGGCCCAGAGAGAGGTATGGCCGCAAAGGTAGTGCAGTAGGTGATAGTTGCACATTGTCAGCTACGTCGCTGAGGGTCCAGCGTGCTGAAGCTGGGATATACGTTTTTGATATCAACCTTCCAACTGGTATTTCGTGGCAGTGGTCGCTACTAGCCTCCCTTGTTGCCAACGGAGAGGAGACTCCGTATAAAATTATGCTTCCAGGGCAAAGGTAGATCCAGGATCTCTTTCGAATCATCAATACTTTGCGTCGGTCTTGGAAGTAGGGCGTACTTCCAAAACGCAGCGTGAGACCAACAGCAGAACCTCGATTCATATGGCATTTCGCCAACGCCTGCGCGTCATCAGGCTCTGATGTCCGATTTACTTCCAACGACCCGTAGCAAAGAGGATACAATATGACTCCTTACACAATCACTTCCTGTCTGGAATCACTTCTGCGTCCCATATTCCCCTTGAGATTGTTTCGTCTCCCCGCCCAAACCTTTCATGGCGCCCACTAGGCAACTCTCTGGCGCGGCGATTGCCATGGTATAGTCATACACTTGTATGATATTCTGGGGCTGTTTGGTATTGCGACTGACCCGGTGAGGCAAACCGCGGGGACGAGGACAAGGTTTCCGGAACAGTGGGATTGTATGGCGGAGAAAAGCGGGCATAGGGGGGGTTTGTGCCACCGGACACGGGACATAGAGACGTGGAATCAAACCACTACGTGATCCATACTGAGTTGCTATGGGTTCGTGAAACTCTGGGATGGTTTGCGAGAAGTTTGATGCGACTTGCACCTGTAGCGATCACGTGTCTGTTGCTAGTGGTGATAAACATGGAGTTATTGAAGGCTGACTTTAGATTGCGCTGCATATGCAAGGTACGGGTCAGAGCAGAATACAACGTGAGAAAATGTATGGGTATATTGTAACGCAACCGAGCGTTGAACTCAGGAACGACGAAACTCCGTAGGTATTCATGACAAGCACATAGCTAAGACAAAATTGATAAAATGACAATGATGGACTCGCCTCCTATGGTGGCCAAGGCCTCAATGTCTGCGATGTTTCGGGGAAGCATCGTAATGATCTGCTGCCTTTAACACCTCTTCCTCGGTCGGAATAGGCCCGGTCCATCCTCCTACGCTCTCTATCCCGAACGCGCTGGACCTCTTGTTCAGCTCCTTTGTTATAGCCTCCACATCGACGTCTAAATACTCTCTCAGGAACTTCCCAACGTCTGTGTTTTCATGGTTGCCGATCAGCTTCTCAGAACCCTTCGATCCATAGATATTCACGTCTACACCCGAGTGGCCGTGAGTGCTCCAGCCGATCTGCGCTCGCTTGCTAATCATGTTGGCAAGGAGAGGCGAGGCCACCAGTGGGGTATCCAAAATGGCGCGGATTTCACCATCTTCAGCATCGGTGATGCCAAGGCCATCTTTCACAAGAGTCTCGCGAACATATTTTTCCAAACCCTCCGCTGTAGACTGAGCTGCTTCAGCACGGTGGAAGAGTTCAAACCCGAGATGCTCAGCAGAGTGCGTCGCCTTACCGAGCACCTCTGGGTACCACAGGTATTCTGGATATGTTGGGTTATTTTCTATGAGATGTTAGTGATGCTTGATGAACATTGGAGGATTTACTTACGCCTGGCGATGGACAGCCCACCGGTTTCATGGTCGCTAGTGCCAACAACAACACCGTCGGTTTTGCTCTCTTCGAGGAACTTCAAGACGCTGCCGAAAGCCTTGTCGTAGGCAAGAACCTCGTGGACCTGTGCCGCCGGATCATTACCGTGGCCGGCGTGATCAATCCTGCTTCCCTCGATCAAGAGAAAGAATCCCTTGTCGCTGTCCTTGGTGGCTGCCTCCAGGGCAGTAAGAGCTGTTCTGGCCATTTCATCCAGTGACGGGTAAACATCATTTTGGCTCCGACGATCGATCTCGTATGGAATATCAGACCCAGCAAACAGCCCTAGAAGCGGCAGCTTCACATCCTTCCCAAGCTTCAGCTTATCAAATCCTGCTCTATCATCGACGTAGTTCCACCCGTATTTCTCCTGAGCGAGCTTGGTGATATCCCTGGTGTCTTTCCTGCAGCTCCCGTCTGTCGTATTGGGCAGGAAGTGGCAGCGGCCGCCGCCCAGCATCAGGTCCACGACTCTGCCGAGCGGGTGTTCCCCGACTTCTTGTGCGGCAATGCTGTCTCCCTCCGAACGCAAGTTCACATGGGAAGCGAAGCAAGCAGGTGTCGCATCCGTAAGGTCCGTCGTAACCACCAGTCCCGTCAGGTATCCGGCCTTCTTTGCGGCTTCCAGCACAGTGCCACACGGCGTGTGGTCTGGCAGAACTGAAATGGCTCCGTTGTAGCTCTTGAGTCCGCAGGAGAATGCTGTTGCACCGGCCGCCGAGTCGGTAACCAAACTGCTGGTGGACCTGGTGCGCGATTGCCCTATAAGATGCCCATCCAGTTGTAATATATCGTCAATAGCCAGGTCATCTTGTTTTTGCCGAAAGCTTCGTGTCATGGAAAGACTTGCAGGTCCCATACCGTCGGAAACCATGAAGACAAGGTTGCGCTTCCCAGCCGGGTTCTTCGAGACATCGTCACCTCGTCGGTGCTGGGTAAGAACCCCAAGGATTATGACGGCAGCTGTAGCTGTAACCGCCCATAGGAATAGGCCGATCTCTCTCCAGAAAGGAGGACGGCGTGGAGATGGAGCATCTTTGGCACGGGTGCCAGTCAACAGTGTATCCTCTTCGGATGCCGACATTTCGAACGAATGCTCCGAGGATGGTCGGTCTGGAGCAAGTAGTGGTTTATTTGAGGGCGGCATGGCGCCTAAAGAACATATAGATGAATGAAATAGTGCGGTCGTAACCGACAGATCTGCTCGATGGAGCTTGCAATACTCGAGTGGGGAAGATGGTCGTTGATTTCCAGTGCAAGTCACTCTACTATCGGTATCGCTTACGATATCTACATGACTGACCGGATAATTTACAGCTGGGCGTCACGCTCTACTTTACATGTCTGACTAGTATTGTACAACTAGGCATCACGCGCCAAGATATCCCAAGAAAACTAACCCGGAGGCTCTGCACATGACAATATCCAAATTCACAAATGAAACATAATCTCTGGTGTAAGTGTCATGGTCGTGAATTCTTCTGAATTGGGAACGAAGAAGCTTTGTGCTAAATACAGCAACCCCATGCTGATTCATGTCGCCCTGCCCAGATATTGCACCCCATTACAAAGACAGCCAAATCCACACGCTTAACGAGCCTTCTGGGACTCCTTAAGGACCTTCTTGACAATCTTCTGCTCCTCGATCAGGAAAGCACGGACAACACGGTCACGGACGCAGTTGGCGCATCGCGATCCACCATATGCACGCTGGACGGTCTTCTTTGGGCGGGAGATTTGAGCATACTCGCGAGGGCGGAGAGCTGGGACCTATAGAGACACAATGTCAGTTACTGTTCGGTGCTAGCCTTGCATTTTTGTTTTCCAGGTCCAAGTGATCTGCCACAATGCGAGTCGAAATCGGCGCAGCAAATTTCCCTCCCGTTTATTTCCCATTCTTCCACAGGTCTATTGGGCGTTTCCAGCGTTGATTGTAGTGTCTGATTGGGCGTTGCGGTGACACGAGTGTCTTCTGTCGAGTTGTTTTGCGATCGGAATATTTTGCACCCCACCACAGTCCCCTCTCGAAACCCCTCTGAAGTTCTCCCACCACCCACTCCGACTCTGGACCGGTTCCTGGAAAACAAATATTGAAGTGGTTTACTTACACCTGGGAGCTTGATGCCACAGTCACCACACTTTGGTGCAGTACCCTTCTTCTTGAGGTGAAGGTAACGGAGCTTGCCACCTGGAGTCCTGATAACGCGAACCTTGTTGGAGGTCGTGTTGTACCTATTATCGGAGTATCAGCAAATGCCCATACGCCGCATTCCTCGCGCCCATCGTTGTGGTTTCGTTTGGCGACGGCGCGACGATGATATAGATATGGGTGGGCTTACGGGTTCCTCCGTCTCTGTAGCAAGCAATTGTTAGTATTTTGATCTCAAAATATGGCGAATCCTGGGGCAACATACGTATGTCAATCTGTTGGACGGCATGGTGACTTCGTGATGTCTCGATGGTCGGGAAGTCGTTGGTTTGGTGTTGTCGACGATTAGAGATCTCAAGATTTCTCTCACTCCGGTAAATTTGGGGTTGTGCGGGCTAAGAGCTCGCTTAATTTTCTTAGTGCGATGAATGCGCATGATCACATGACTACGTTCCTAAATCATACTAGCGTCAATTATACCGTGGCTCGGAAAAATAATGATGTTGACCTGACAAGAGTCTATGAGGCAAAGCTATCGACAGCTCCTGTTCAACTCCTCCAATTTGCATAGGAGCGAGAACCAAAAGATACTCGAAATCTATTGTATAATTGTTTTTCTTTGCGCATTTCGTGATCGCGCTTTTCTTTCATTTGCCGTCGCGTTCGGCGCGTCTCGAGGGGTGCAGGAAACGCATGGATACTGCAACCTGGAAGTAATCGACTGATCAACGGAATCGTCGACATCAACTCCGCCACAAAAAGTCATTATAGATTCGATTCCACGATGTCGTCTATACCTCCCCCCCCGCCGCCCGGATGGAGCTCATCTGCTCAGCCATCCCAACCCTTGGGCGCACCACCTGGCGCACCTCCCCCCCCAGGATACCGACCACCTCAAGATCCCCATGTCGCCAAATTTGCTCAAAAGAAGAAAGATTGGGTACGATCACAAAAGAATCGATTCGGAGAGAAGCGCAAAGGCGGCTTTGTGGAGACACAAAAAGCCGACATGCCGCCTGAGCATTTACGAAAGATCGTCAAGGACATTGGAGATGTTTCGCAAAAGAAATTCAGCAGCGACAAGCGTAGCTACCTGGGCGCATTGAAATATATGCCTCATGCGGTTATGAAGTTGTTGGAGAACATGCCGATGCCCTGGGAGTCAGCACGAGAGGTCAAGGTCCTATACCACGTCAACGGCTGTTTGACCCTTGTGAATGAGATACCACGAGTTATCGAACCCGTATTCCATGCACAGTGGGCGTCGATGTGGGTTTGCATGAGGAGGGAGAAGAGTGATCGACGCCACTTCAAGAGAATGCGATTCCCACCCTTTGACGATGAGGAGCCGCCTCTCTCCTGGTCGGAGAATATCGAGGACGTGGAGCCGCTGGAGCCCATTCAGATGGAGTTGGACGAGAACGAAGATGCAGCTGTTTACGAATGGTTTTACGAGAATCGTCCGTTACTTGATACGCCTCATGTGAACGGTCCAAGCTATAAGGAGTGGAACTTGACATTACCCCAAATGGCAACCTTATACCGACTAAGCCACCAACTGTTGAGTGACTTGGTTGACAAGAACTACTTCCACATGTTCGAACTCAAGTCTTTCCTCACCGCAAAGGCCCTTAATGTCGCCATTCCGGGTGGCCCAAGATTCGAACCTCTGTACAAGGATGTCGATCCAAACGATGAAGATTTTGGCGAGTTTAATGCCATTGACCGGATCATTTTCCGGGCACCTATTCGCACGGAATACCGCGTCGAATTTCCCTTCTTATACAATTCATTACCACGAAGCGTTCATATAAGCAACTACTCTTACCCACAGATTGTCTACGTACGAGCAGAGGATCCGAGTTTGCCGGCGTTTTATTTCGACCCTGTCATCAATCCAATCTCGTCTAGATCAGTGGCGCCGAAGAACATCACCATTAGCCATGAAGATGAGCTATTTGGGTATGGAAATAATGAGGAGCCCGAGGAGGACGCATTTGTACTCCCGCAAGAAGCTGAGCCGTTTTTTGCAGACGAAGAGTTGTATACTAGCGAGACAGCATCGGCGATTGCGCTCTGGTGGGCCCCTTATCCCTTTGATAGAAGGTCAGGCCGAATGGTTCGGGCGCAAGATGTGCCCCTCGTCAAGCAGTGGTACCTTGAGCATTGTCCCCAGGGGCAGCCGGTTAAGGTCCGCGTGTCATACCAGAAGCTACTGAAGACCTTCGTCTTGAACGAGCTGCACAAGAAGAAGCCGAAAGCCCAAAACAAGCAAAACCTGATGAAATCGCTTAAGCAGACCAAGTTCTTTCAACAGACCACAATCGACTGGGTCGAAGCAGGCCTTCAAGTTTGCCGCCAAGGATTCAACATGCTGAACCTCCTGATCCACAGAAAGAACCTCACATACCTTCATCTTGATTACAATTTCAATTTAAAGCCTGTCAAGACGCTTACCACCAAGGAACGAAAGAAGTCGCGCTTCGGAAATGCTTTCCACCTGATGAGAGAAATTTTGAGACTCACCAAGCTTATTGTTGATGCCCAAGTCCAATATCGACTGGGAAACATCGACGCATTCCAACTCGCAGACGGAATCCTGTACGCGTTCAACCACGTGGGTCAGTTGACCGGCATGTACCGATATAAGTACAAGCTTATGCATCAAATCCGGTCTTGCAAGGATTTAAAGCATCTCATTTACTACCGATTTAACTCCGGCCCAGTTGGCAAAGGCCCTGGTTGTGGGTTCTGGGCGCCTGCCTGGAGAGTATGGCTCTTCTTCATGCGTGGTATTATCCCACTCTTGGAGAGATGGCTTGGGAATTTGCTCTCTCGACAATTCGAAGGGAGGCACAGCAAGGGAGTTGCCAAGACTGTCACGAAGCAGCGTGTAGAGTCCCACTTCGATCTCGAACTTCGTGCGTCAGTTATGGCTGATCTAATGGACATGATGCCCGAGGGAATTAAGCAAAACAAGGTTAACACCGTCTTGCAGCATTTGTCCGAGGCTTGGAGATGCTGGAAGAGTAACATTCCCTGGAAGGTGCCAGGCTTACCTGCTCCAATTGAGAACATCATTCTGCGCTATGTTAAGAGCAAAGCAGATTGGTGGATTTCTGTTGCACACTACAATCGTGAGCGTATCCGCAGAGGTGCAACGGTCGACAAAACAGTCGCGAAGAAGAACTTGGGTAGGTTGACTCGCCTTTGGCTTAAGGCTGAACAAGAGAGACAACACAACTACATGAAGGATGGGCCTTATGTTTCTTCAGAAGAGGCTGTCGCTATTTACACGACAACGGTGCACTGGCTAGAGTCTCGAAAGTTCTCCCCTATCCCATTCCCCAGTGTCTCGTACAAGCATGATACCAAAATTCTCATCCTTGCTCTCGAACGCTTACGGGAAGCTTATTCCGTAAAGGGGCGGTTGAACCAGAGCCAGCGCGAAGAGCTTGCCTTAATTGAGCAGGCATACGATAGCCCTGGAACTACATTGGAGAGAATTAAGCGTTTCCTACTTACTCAAAGAGCATTTAAGGAAGTCGGAATTGATATGAACGACAACTACAGCACTATCAACCCAGTCTACGATATTGAGCCGGTTGAGAAGATTAGCGATGCATACCTTGATCAATATCTGTGGTATCAAGCAGACCAACGGCATTTGTTCCCGGCTTGGATCAAGCCATCTGACTCCGAAGTCCCACCTCTTTTGACCTACAAATGGGCGCAAGGTATCAATAACCTCGATAAAGTATGGGAGACCGAGAACGGAGAGTGCGACGTTATGATTGAAACTCAGTTGTCGAAAGTGTACGAGAAGATTGATTTGACGCTTCTCAACCGACTTCTCCGCCTAATTATGGACCACAATCTGGCAGATTACATCACGTCAAAGAACAACGTCCAGCTCACTTACAAGGATATGAACCACGTGAATAGTTATGGTATGATTCGCGGGTTGCAGTTCTCTGCGTTTGTCTTCCAATATTACGGCCTCGTGCTAGACCTGCTTCTGCTGGGTCTGCAGCGCGCCAGCGAGATTGCTGGACCTCCCCAAAGCCCCAACGATTTCCTGCAATTTAGGGACCGAGAGACCGAGACCAGACATCCCATCAGGCTTTATACGAGATATATCGATCGCATCTGGGTGTTTTTCCGGTTCTCAGCTGACGAGTCGAGAGACCTCATTCAACGCTTCTTGACTGAGCAGCCTGATCCCAACTTTGAGAATGTTATTGGCTATCGCAACAAAAAGTGCTGGCCAAGAGATTCTCGCATGCGTTTAATGAGGCACGATGTGAACCTTGGCCGGGCAGTGTTCTGGGACTTGAAAAATAGATTACCACGCTCAGTTACCACTATCGAGTGGGACGACACTTTCGCAAGTGTTTACAGCAGAGACAACCCAAACCTTCTGTTCTCCATGTGTGGATTTGAGGTTCGAATCTTACCAAAGTCAAGAAATATGAATGATGAGTTCCCAGTCAAGGACAGTGTGTGGTCGCTGGTCGACAATACAAGTAAGGAGAGGACTGCACATGCCTTCTTACAGGTCACCGAGGAAGATATCGCCAAGTTCAACAACCGTATCCGGCAGATTTTGATGTCTTCCGGCTCAACAACGTTCACGAAAATTGCCAACAAATGGAATACTAGTCTCATCGCACTCTTTACCTACTATCGAGAGGCTGCCGTTTCTACGGTTAACCTTCTCGACACCATCGTCAAATGCGAAACTAAGATTCAAACTAGAGTCAAGATCGGCTTGAACTCGAAGATGCCTTCTAGGTTCCCCCCAGCTGTATTCTACACGCCGAAGGAGTTGGGTGGTTTGGGCATGATTTCCGGCTCGCATATCTTGATCCCGACTAGTGATAAGCGCTGGTCGAAGCAGACGGACACTGGCGTCACCCATTACCGTGCCGGTATGACCCACGATGAGGATACTTTGATCCCGAATATCTTCCGATATATTATCCCTTGGGAGGCAGAATTCATAGATTCTCAGCGCGTGTGGACCGAATACTCCCAGAAGCGTCTAGAAGCTAACCAACAAAACCGACGCTTAACATTGGAAGATCTTGAAGACAGCTGGGACCGTGGATTGCCACGTATTAATACCCTGTTCCAGAAGGATAGGAGCACTCTGAGCTTTGACAAGGGTTTCCGTGCTCGCACAGAATTTAAAACATATCAACTTATGAAGAGCAACCCCTTCTGGTGGACCAGTCAAAGGCACGATGGTAAGCTGTGGAACTTGAATGCATACAGAACAGATGTTATTCAAGCGCTTGGTGGTGTGGAAACCATTTTGGAACATACCCTCTTCAAGGCTACAGCTTTCCCGTCTTGGGAGGGTTTGTTCTGGGAGAAAGCTTCGGGATTTGAGGTACGATACCCAGGATTGTAGTGAACAAGGACTATGCTGACGAGATTATAGGAATCGATGAAGTTTAAGAAGTTGACGAATGCCCAACGATCTGGTTTGAACCAAATTCCCAACCGTCGATTTACGTTGTGGTGGTCGCCAACAATCAACCGCGCCAACGTCTACGTTGGTTTCCAAGTACAGCTGGATCTTACGGGTATCTTCTTGCACGGAAAGATCCCTACCTTAAAGATCTCTCTTATCCAAATCTTCAGAGCTCATTTGTGGCAAAAGATCCATGAGAACGTCGTCATGGATCTTTGTCAAGTATTTGATCAAGAGTTGGAATCTTTGGGCATCGAGACCGTTCAGAAGGAGACCATTCATCCGAGAAAATCGTATAAGATGAACAGCTCTTGCGCTGATATACTCCTGTTCGCGAGTCACAAATGGAATGTAACCAGACCGTCGATTCTGTTTGATACCAAGGATGTTATTGAGCCGACGACAACCAACAAATTCTGGGTCGATGTGCAGCTACGTTATGGCGACTACGATTCCCATGACATTGAACGATACACCCGTGCGAAGTACCTCGACTACACGACCGATAGCATGAGTATTTATCCCTCGGCGACAGGTCTCATGGTTGGTATTGATTTGGCATACAATCTCTACTCTGCTTATGGACAATACTTCCCGGGTTTGAAAACTCTCGTTCAGCAAGCTATGGCCAAGATCATGAAGGCCAACCCAGCCTTGTATGTTCTCCGAGAACGTATCCGCAAGGGTCTTCAGCTCTATGCATCGGAGAGCAACCAAGAGTTCCTGAACTCTCAGAATTATTCTGAGCTCTTTAGCAACCAAATCCAGCTTTTCATTGACGACACCAACGTTTACCGTGTCACTATTCACAAGACATTCGAGGGTAACTTGACGACAAAGCCTATCAACGGCGCTATCTTCATCTTCAATCCTCGTACGGGCCAACTGTTCTTGAAGATTATCCATACTAGTGTCTGGGCGGGACAGAAACGTCTAGGTCAACTAGCGAAGTGGAAAACTGCCGAAGAAGTGGCAGCTCTCATCCGATCGCTCCCAGTCGAAGAACAGCCGAAACAACTTATTGTGACAAGGAAGGGTCTATTGGATCCTCTAGAGGTCCATTTACTCGATTTCCCGAATATCTCCATTCGTGCCTCCGAGTTGCAGTTGCCATTCCAGTCGGCTATCAAGTTAGAGAAGCTCAACGACATGATTCTTCGAGCTACCGAGCCTCAGATGGTACTCTTCAACTTGTACGATGACTGGCTGAAAACGATATCGTCTTACACGGCATTCTCCCGTCTGGTCTTAATCTTGCGTGCGCTCCATGTCAATGCAGACAAGACGAAGCTTCTTCTGCGGCCAGACAAAACCGTTATCACACAGGAACATCACATCTGGCCAAGTTTGTCAGATGAGGATTGGATCAAGGTAGAGACGCAACTCCGAGATCTCATTTTGAATGATTACGGCAAGAAGAACAATGTCAACACCTCTAGCTTGACTAGCAGCGAAGTCCGCGATATTATCTTGGGTATGGAGATTAGTGCTCCGTCCATGCAACGTCAACAAGCAGCGGAAATCGAGAAGCAGCAACAGGAGCAACAGCAGCTCACGGCTGTTACCACCAAGACGCAAAATGTCCACGGAGAAGATATCATTGTCACAACCACATCCCAGTTTGAGCAGCAAACCTTCGCATCGAAGACCGAGTGGCGTACAAGGGCCATTGCGACGTCTAATCTACGAACACGTGCGAACAACATTTACATCTCTTCGGACGATATCAAGGAGGATGACCACTTCACATACATCATGCCCAAGAACGTGCTGAAGCGCTTTATCACCATTGCGGATCTTCGCGTTCAAGTCGCTGGTTACCTGTATGGCTCATCTCCGCCTGATAATGATCAAGTCAAGGAGATTCGCTGCATTGTCATGGTCCCACAGATTGGCAATACCCGCGATGTCCAACTACCACATCAACTACCTCAGCATGAATACTTGGAGAAACTAGAGCCGCTCGGAATTATCCATACTATTTCTGGAAATGAACCACCATACATGACCGCGGCCGATGTAACGCAGCACGCGCGCCTCATGAATTCCCACAACTCATGGGATAAGAAAACAATTACTATGACGGTTTCATTCACACCAGGAAGCGTTTCTCTCGCGTCATGGGCACTCACTCCGCAAGGGTACAAGTGGGGAGCTGAGAACAAGGACCTCGGCAGCGAACAGCCTCAGGGATTCAGTACGAGCATGGGAGAGAAATGCCAATTGCTGTTATCCGACAAGATCCGAGGATATTTCCTCGTACCAGAAAACAACACCTGGAACTACAGCTTCATGGGAAGCGCATTCGGTGGAATCGAGAAGAAGCCAGTTCACGTGAAGATCGATACACCCCTGCCCTTCTACAACGACCAACATCGGCCCCTACACTTCCAGAATTTTGCTGAACTGGAAGATATTTGGGTGGACCGGTCGGATAATTTTGCGTAAGGGCTGTAAGATTGCGAGCTTCTAGAAGCAATTTGCATCGTTCTACGCGTCAAGGCATGGATTGTGGCTTGGGATGGGGCATGACAATTTAAGGGGCGTTTGCGGGCGCCTGGACATGGGCGGTAGTGTAATATTGTGTACTGTACTTTAGCATATGTAGTGATTGAATTCGGTTTAGATTCCCAAAAATATGCACACATTGGCGTACTATCGATTCTGAAGCTGATTGATAAGTAATTATTGAGCACACCGTGGCTTGACGCTGTGTTCGAGGGGCATAATTTTGGAACGTGAAGGTATTTACCAGAGTAGATGCATTGACGGCGATGACTTCTTCTAACGGTAGTGAAATTTCCGGCCGTGGACAGGAATAGCTCGACAGGGGGTTGACCTGAAAGATATTTTTGTCGACTCGTCATTTAATCACTCCGTCACTATTGACCTTCTAGCTGGATTTCGGTGAAGCGCATGTAAACGCAATCTTAGGAGTAATGATTGAACTCCGATTTTTGTTTGGAACGCGCTGTGTTGTTTGGACGCCTGACCGTACTATGCTTTAACAGAAATTAGCACGCATGAAACTCGCCGTGTATGGCATTGACGGCGACCGGGCGGTAATACCGACACAGATTAAGGCCAAGGATATCGATTGCCCACATGAACCACAGCTACGTAGTAGCTCGAGATGCAGTGACGCTCATTCGACAATAGTTTCATTTACGAACAGGGCGGTCCTGTCTTCGCCGTACAAGAACCACAATACCGGATGCAAGTACAGCCCGTACAGCTACTAGGACCATGCGACTTGTGGCGTTTGGGCGCTACACGCTGGAGTCAGACTGAACTACATGAGGTCAGACTGAACTACTGAGCACTACTAATCGTACTAACTGGACTCTTTACTGTGCTAATTGCTGGTAGTGTTGCCGGGGTTAACGCGGTACTTCGCCCTGATCCAGCACAGGTAGCGATCATCATCATCATCCCCAGATTTATTTCCACTGGGACCTCGTGGTAATGTCTCACCACGGCTCGGTAACGTTAGTGAGGCGGGAATAATGCTGGGTCCCTCGTGCTTACTACGCCTACCACAGTAAGGTATTGACTTTGCTCGTCCCTTTTCTTGTCTCCATAGGGCACTCTAACGTGCGCACCAGAGAAAAATAGTCTTGACAATCTCCATGGGCAGCCCTAGGCTCCATGAGATGAATCCTCCGCCCGAAAGTATCCATTGGACCGTTTCATCACGTCATCTCCGTAATATTTCACCGCGGCCCTATGGAAAAGGAGGAAACCATGCCTGTCATCCATGTCGCATGCGAGGTTTTGTACCTGTATTTTCAGTACAGTTCCCTATTTTAGTGTGGGTTGCGCTGGTGTTCACTAGCATTAGCTAGTACCTTACAGAATTGATGCTAACTACAGTCTAGGGGGTCAGGGATGTTTTCAACGGTGCTCCCTGAATGAAGACGAAAAGTATGACCGGCGTGGGGTTCAATACTGGTAGTACCTTACACGGGGCCAGAGTGTCTCCAGCACAGGAGAAATAAGCAAGAGGTGACAGAAGAAATGGTCTTCTATCCGACAGCCGCCTGGAGGCCGCGGTAGTGTCTGCATTCCCACGTGTCGTCCGTCTCCTTTCTGCTCTTCCAAGTCACAGTGTGGCACTGGTTTCATACTCCCACGCCACACACGTTTCCCTCAGAACCTTCGATGCCGCCGCCCCGCTGTGTCGCATCAGCCTCCCTTTTGTTTCTATACTTTATGCTCGATGCGAACCCTTCCTGTTCTTTCACACGCTGGACAATTTGACCCCCCATATCGGGAAAAGCCAATCTGATCATCGCCCCTCTCCCCCCTGCCTGCCCTACAAATAATGCGGTCAGCGGATGCCTGGAAGCACCAGGATTGTAATGGGTACCAGCATAGTCAGAGAGTCCACTTTGGGCCAGGAACCTAGAGGAGAGGATCCACGGATTATGCATACGGCATTGCCCAAGAACCCACGACATCCATGGCCGGTACTCCAAGGATAGCCACACACGCCACAGCCCAAAATCAGGCACTGTCTCGTCCCAGCACATCAGGCGGGTGCGAGGGCTTGCTTTAATACCAGTAATTAGGTTATCCGCCTGGCGCATAGATCGTTGTGCTCCACGGGGAAGATCTCTCAGTCGTGGTGCTTGGCATGTGGGCATCGGATCAAGGGCCACCCCATATAATAAGTGCCATATCCTCGATCTTCGTCCACTCTTCGATACTAGCTATATCTATATTACTCCCGCCTGCCGCACATCCTTCGGCCCATTCGTTTACAGGATAGAAACATACTCGGTTGGACCCTCCTATAGTAAAGTCTGATATAGACCACAACAAAACCGTCCACCGTGAAAACACCAAACACGCGATACGTTTCGCGAGATTCAAAAACATCACCAAACAAGCACCATACACATTCCACATTTCCCATTTTCGGCAAGCTGCCAGAGCGATACGCTCTGGAAGAATCCATGCACGCTGGCGGCACCATATCGAGTAGTGCCGGGCTACAATTACTCTGCACAGGTATCAAATGCGGACGAGGGCACTCCACAACAGCATTTGTACGAGCCACAGCATCATCAGCAACTCCAACACGCTGGCGCTCAAAACCATGACTCGATGCAAGAACTTGGTGGGCAGCAGTCGCAGCAGCACCACCAACCCATGCTGCTTGGAGATCCCATGGCCCAGCTCGCCGGCCAACCGCACTTCAGAGGCGGTCAGCATCTAACATACGGTACTCCAACCCAGCAACGCCCCCCGAGTCTGAAGAGGGTACGGCAGCACGAGGAACTGGATATGAACCTAGGGCTGGAGGACGATGGACTGGAATCTCTAGGACAGCAAAATATGGTGGGATACGGCCAGCCCCCACCTCAACAACATCATCACCACCATCACATTCCGGACTCGGGACGGCCGTCAAAAATGTCAAGACACGGTGGTGCTGATGAGGGAATGATGTCTCAAGGTGCTCCAAGTGTAGTCGGTCAACCAGGAATGCCATCTCCAGCCCAGAAGCCGCGCGGACCGAAGCTGAAGTTCACACCCGAAGATGACCAACTGCTTGTCGACCTCAAAGAGAACAAATCTTTGACCTGGAAGCAAATCGCCGAGTTCTTCCCCGGACGATCATCTGGAACTCTGCAAGTACGCTACTGCACAAAACTCAAAGCCAAAACTACGCAGTGGACCGATGAAACTGTAAGAACAGCTCCACCATCTCTATAATTTACTAGCTAACATGGTGGTAATTTAGGTTCAAAAGCTTCGTGTCGCACTTCAGGACTATGAGCAGGAAAAGTGGCGTATCGTTGCAAGCAAAGTGGGGACAGGTTTTACACCGGCAGCGTGTCGGGAAAAGGCAGATGAGTTATAGCAGTCAGTGTCTCCAGCAGAAGCGCAAGCTTCTGAGTTCGGGGACATTCAAGGGTATTCAGATCTGGCTGAGGATAGCGACAGCGACATCGACAGCGACGACGACAGTGAGAGTGGCGATTCAAAAAATGAGGAGGATCTCAGAGACCTTTCACTTGAGAGGTATTTAGGGGACATAAGGATATGATGGTACGGATACGGAGTTTGCGGTTGGTTGATGACGGGGCGGATACGGATGGGATGGGATAGATGGCAAAATTGGCCCGGAGGAAAAACACATATGGGCATTAAAAAAAAGGCGGAAACGACGACGGCAACGACGACAGCTACGCCCACTACTATCGAATCCCCCACATAATACTCTCGGGCAGGACCTCGACATCTTTCCTTTGTCTATATATCATTCGCTACGCGGTTTATGAGGGCGGTTATTTGAGGAATGGGCGATATGACGACAGGTTATAGAACGGAATACCCCCTTCGGTCCAATCGCATCTCTATTTTGCATTTTCATTTTCCTACGGTATTGCAGACAGGCATGTCAAAACTTGTAATTTACGAGCTACAGTAATAATTTTGCGTTCATTGGCTTTCGCCGCACATCTTTTTGGCTTTTCAGGTAGAATTATATAGACTGTAAACACTTTAATTGGAACACTCCTTTCCTAACAACTGTTGGGTTGCAGTCAGCACGCCGTGATTCACAACTGTTACACAGAATACTTCACTGACCGACTTTCTGATGGGCCAGGCTGGACCTCATGCGCGGACAGGGGATGCTGAATACTTCATCAATGTGCCTAAGATCACGACGCCCAATCCATTGACTGGCAGCGGGACAATATGGAACTATCGAAAACCAATCTAGGTCTCTCCCGCCCTACGGACATATCACCAATGTCGTCAGCGTTAAAGGGGAAAGCGCTATCCCGAGATTGCCATACGGACCGCAGAACCACGAGCCACAATCTAATACTCCCTGGGCACCTACGGTGCTACCCCTAGAGTATATGTGCCATCTTAATATACTAGCCACGCATCTCCTCGAGTAGTGAGGCGACACGCCCGCCAAGGGTTGCCGCAACTCCCGAAACACATCGCCCGCGCGGATTATCCATATGATCCCCGCGCCTTGCCAAAAACTCCCCGATCTCATACACACCTCTACACGTTGAGTGCGGGGTATGTGCGCGCGCCGCCCCGATAGTATGTCATATATCAACAATCAACATCTCCGCTGCCTCCAATCTATTTGCCACGTTGCGCCAAGATCGTTGAGCTGCTGCCCTTCTGTGCCTTTTACCTGCGATGCATCCACTCGATCGATAGCTTGCAAACCGGGTCTATTATGGATGGCCGGTTGGGGGCTGCATCGAGGGCCTGTCGGCAGCATAGACGAACCGGCAATCGTCCGAGAGGGCTCTTGCCCCCTGTTCCCTGAATTCCACTGGTCCGAGGATGGCCCAGATTCCTTTTTGCCCTTCGTGCATGGTTGTGAGAAAGTACCTACATGTGAAGTGTTGAGCGGCTGTATGTGAAGTACCTATTGCACGGCAGTGAACGGCCCGGAACAGAATTTGGGGCGTAAATGGGTGCTCTCCTGCGCTCTCATGCGGTTTCAGGGGTGTCTGACAAAGACGGTGGTGACTAGAGAGTGAGGATTGCGAGGCTGGTGACCGATAGGCGATGGGGGTAATAAGAGTGGTATCAAGGAGTGCCTGGTATCGATGAACGACAGACCGAACTGACCATGCTCCTACCCACCTTAAAACCCTCGTTCCTCGGGCTGGGACGGGAATGAGGCAGGGAAGCTCGGATGAAGATAGCTGTTTTGAGATGGCACGGTTGATGATGACCGGGAAAGCCTGTTCGGCTGTGGAATATAGACTTGGGGTCTTAATAGGAACCTTATCCGGAAGGTGAAGCACGGATTGCGAGAAAACCGAATACATTAGCCTCTACGATATACATTAGTGATAAATTAGTGATGATATTTTAGTGTCGGTAATCATCAGCGGCCGTTGGATGCAGATAATTCCTGTGTGATGATCAAACTGCTGTGAGGTGGGTTATCATCTTGATTATCATGCCCTCAATCACTGACGTTTAGGTCTCGTGCCCGGGGACATTCAGTCCCCAATGTCGCCCCCACTGTAATACAACACGCGAATGCAAGCAGGAGTATATAAGGTTTCCGAGACAACGCTGTGTTCAAACGTTGCTACTTGGACCCCTACTGCCAACTGGTGCTATGCAAGCAGTGTTGACCGACCCAGTACCTGTTGTTGGTTTTGGAATGCTGTGAGACATATACACCAGAAAAGGCATCAACAAGAAAAAAAAGCGTTACTCAGACGAAAACAACTGAGCAGTACGGGGTTGCGGGGATGACTTTTGTGGGCCAAAAAAGAGGACAGAACGATATGTCGTGGTGGGCGTGGGGCTGTGTAGCTTACGGGGACGACGTGGACGATTCGTGTAGTGTGGAGCGTACGTCACGTACCGCGTCGTGGAGGACATGGTAACTGATCATGAGAGGAGTCAACCAAGGTCAGAGTGAGGATCTATTAGGATCAATCCGAGCAAAAAGCGAGTCTTTCGTAGGGAGAGAGAGAGAGAGAGAACCGTTGTTGATATATATAAGAAAGGCGCAGAAATCGACTGGTTGCAGAACAAACAGGGGCCCCGCAAACACAGCGTGCTATTTCTAGAACAGCCACTTTTCCATACTAGTCAGCCACCACGTGGCTTAGCACTGCCACAACTCTATTCAACCGACACGACCGATTGTCGCAAGGTCAGGTCCGTCGTTTTGCCTGTCCGTCGCTTTGGCCTTGGCTTCCTGGCAAAATATTCCACCCTTACATGGTTACGTTACGCTTGGGGACTACTCTGTCACATATCGCTATTACTCCAGAGTCAAACTTCGAATTCCCAAGCCCAAAGTCATTCGTTTTTGCGGCGTCAAATGCTCCATCTCGCCAACTGCTATTTTAGTGTTCAGCCTACATCGACTCCGTCGATCGCCAGAGCCGAGAGCCAACCAATTCGACACGACGCGCAACTGTCAAATTCAGCGCGGGGGTTCAATGCGGCCAACCAAATATAATTACCTTCATTAGAGTGCGCAACCTCCTTCTCCCGATAACCGACAAGGCCCCCGTGCGACCCCCGCGGAACCTTTCTGTGCTGGAGAATTCCTCTGGCTGAAGCCACTCCGTATGAAGGGGGAGGACCAAGGGCTTTAGGGACCGGCTCACACGAAGCATGTCAGATGAGTCAAAGGCAGATGCTCCATCTGCCGCCGTGGATAACAATGCGCCGCCACGAAACTTGACTATAGACACAAGGGCCGCCGATGGCCGGGGCAGCTCTGCACAGAGGACCCCATCACCGCTCAGCCCACTCTCCAGGGCCCCATTACCCCGGGCAAACAGTGCACCAGGGCCAGCATGGCAGCCTGCCATATCGCCTGGGTTATCACCGACGTCTCCAACCGGTCGCGATCGAGGATACTCGCTGAGACGTGCTCTTTTCACCAGGGGCGTCGGGACACTTCCTGCGAAAGATATCGAACTTGCCGAAAGCGGACCACCACAACCACCGCAGGATGGCTACCCATTCCCGCCAACAGCGGCGCCAATCGAGGAGAAAAAAGACACAGGCACTGATGTTGCTCCGGCGCCTACAACACAGCTTCCCCCGATACAAGAATCAAAGAGCAATTTCATGACAGATTCTCTACCGAACTACTCACAATGGGTTATACAACAGAGGAAACATGGCCTAATTTCAAAGGTCGAAACGAACTGCAAGAAGACATACAAGGAACTGAGAAAGCGTATTCTTAGGATTCAGGATATCCCGCCGAGCAAGGATGGGCGACATATATACCTGGACCCGTCGAGGAAGCGGCCTTGCATGGACGAAAGAACAAACAAGGACTACATTGGGAACTCGATACGTTCTTCTAGATACACGCTGTGGAATTTCTTGCCGAGACAACTTCTGTTCCAGTTTGGAAAGATTGCCAATTTTTACTTCCTGATTATCTCAATCCTTCAGATGATCCCAGGACTGAGTACCACTGGTACATATACGACGATCGTCCCGTTGCTAGTCTTCATCACTTTGAGTATGGCGAAGGAAGGTTACGATGATGTCCGCCGTTACAAATTGGATAAGGCGGAAAACAGGAGAGAAACCAAGGTTATGCGCGAGGTTTCCGAGTCCGAAACTGTCTCTGAAGATACGGATGTTTGGGTGGATACTAAGTGGCAAGATGTCAAAGTTGGGAACATAATAAAGCTCGCCAGAAACGACGCGGTTCCAGCGGATATTGTGCTGCTCCATTCTGATGGCCTGAACAATATTGCCTATATCGAGACCATGGCGCTAGACGGCGAAACCAACCTCAAAGCCAAGCAGCCTTCACCCAATGTGGCGGGCAAGTGTCAAAATGCGAATGCTATAGCGAAATGCGATGCGCTATTTGTTGCCGAGGATCCCAATATCGATTTGTATAACTTCGAAGGCAGAGTCACAGTGGATGGCGACACTCTGCCACTTACCACCAACGAAATTGTTTACCGTGGCAGCGTTCTTCGCAACACAAATACTGCTATCGGAATGGTGGTTAACACTGGAGAGGAGTGCAAAATTCGAATGAACGCCAACAAAAACCCGAGAATTAAGGCGCCTACCATGCAATTCGTTGTCAACAGAGTTGTTATCATTGTGGTTTTCTTCGTCCTCGCCTTGGCCAGTATATGCACCATTGCTTACCAGGTCTGGTCGAACAAGGTTGAGTCGAAGTCGTGGTACCTGTCCGATGCAAAGGTACCCGCAGGGCAAATTCTGTCCAGTTTCATCATTATGTTCAACACTATGATCCCCCTCTCGTTGTACGTGAGTTTGGAGATTATTAAGTTGTGGCAACTGATACTCATGAACGATATCGATATGTACGATCCGGTTTCTGATACGCCCATGCAAGCCAACACTACAACCATCAACGAAGAACTTGGTCAGATCAGTTACGTCTTCTCCGACAAGACCGGGACTCTCACTGATAACGTGATGCGCTTTCGAAAGATGAGCGTTGCCGGAGTATCCTGGCTCCACGATTTCGATATTCAGAGGGAAGCTGCTTTAGCTGCACCGGCAGCAAAAGCGGCGGGCAAAGGCAAGCAGAAGGCACGGAAGTCAAGAGGGTCAAGTTCCACCCGCTATACTGTCGAGTCGATGAACACAGACGATAGAAGCTCAGAAGCTGGCTATGGAAAAGGGGTTATTCCAGGCACCCAGTTTTTGAATACTGGAGCAAGATCGGTAAGGGAGCCATCGCAGCTGAAGACGCAGCAGCTGTTAGAATACCTGCGCCACAAACCGCATGGCGTGTTTGCCCGAAAGGCTAGATTCTTTTTGCTTTCATTGGCACTCTGCCACACCTGTCTCCCTGAGACCCAGGAAGATGGCACCGTCGACTTTCAAGCTGCCTCACCGGATGAGCTTGCTCTTGTTCGCGCAGCCCAAGATCTCGGTTATATGGTTATCGACAGAGCCGCCCAAACTATTACGTTGAAGACCCGTCCTAACGGATCTATTGGTCCTGAAACCGTTGAGGTTTATACGGTTCTTGATGTGATCGAGTTCACCAGTAAGAGGAAGCGCATGTCTATAATCGTCCGCTTTCCTGATGGCCGCCGATGCGTGTTTTGCAAGGGAGCAGACTCCGCTGTTGTCAAGCGATTGAAGCTCAGCCACATCGCCACACAAAAAAGGGCAGAGGTTGAGCGAAGATCTAGCATGCGCAAGAGCATGGATGCGGAGCAAGCTCTGAGGCGGCGAAGTGATGCATACAATGGTAGCCCGAGGAACAGCATGAGCATTGACTTGAATAGGAGTCTAGACCTCGCGCGGACCAGTCTAGGTGCTGCTCCAAGGACAAGTGGGGTTGGGAACAGGTTCAAGCCATTCCGCGAAGAAATGAAATCTTGGCTTGAAGACCGCGAAACCAATACTGAGCCTCACTCTTCCGCCAATTCTATTGAATTCGCAACCCCCAAGACATCGCTCCAGATGCCTAGGAAGTCGTTCGCTTCCGTAATCATCGACGAAGAAGAATATTTTGACCACATGGTCGATGAATCGCTAGCTGTCAATGAGGCGGCGGTTTTAGAGCGTTGCTTTCAGCACATTGAAGACTTTGCGACTGAAGGTCTTCGAACACTGCTGTACGGATACAAATTTATCGATGAACAGGAGTACAACGTATGGAAGAAAGTATATCACGATGCGGCTACGAGTCTTGTCGATCGGCAGGAACTGATCGAAGAGGCTGGAGACTTGATAGAGCGGGATTTCGACCTAGCGGGCGCTACTGCTATTGAAGATAAATTGCAGAAAGGAGTGCCCGAAACAATCGACAAGCTTCGACGAGCGAATATCAAGCTGTGGATGCTTACAGGTGATAAGCGCGAGACTGCCATCAATATTGGCCACTCTTGCCGTCTTATCAAGGATTACTCAAAGGTGATAATTCTCGACACAACTCTGAGTACCGTAGAACAGCTCATGGCCACATCACTTCTGGAAATTGGCCAAGGCTCAGTTGCGCACTCCGTCGTTGTCGTTGATGGCCAGACGCTCAGTGATATCGAAGCCAACGAGACACTGTCCCAACTATTCTTCAGTCTCGCAGTTCACGCCGACTCCGTCATTTGCTGTCGCGCTTCACCATCCCAGAAAGCGCTTCTCGTCAAGAAGATTCGCCTTCGTGTCAATGGATCTGTTACCCTTGCCATTGGTGATGGCGCCAACGATATCGCTATGATTCAAGAAGCCCACGTTGGTATCGGTATCACAGGAAAGGAGGGTTTGCAGGCTGCGCGCATTTCTGATTACTCGATCGCCCAGTTCCGCTTCCTCCAGAAGCTGTTGTTGGTCCACGGCCGTTGGAATTACGTCCGTACTGGAAAGTATGTATTGGGGACTTTCTGGAAGGAAATGCTGTTTTACCTCACTCAAGCTCTGTACCAACGATGGAATGGGTATTCCGGTACTTCCTTCTACGAATCTTGGAGTCTGAGTATGTTCAACACGCTGTTCACGTCGCTCCCGGTAATCTTCTTGGGTATTCTCGAGCAAGATTTGTGTGCTGCGACTTTGCTCGCCGTG
This sequence comes from Pseudogymnoascus sp. VKM F-4246, assembly GCA_000750735.1. Classification (NCBI taxonomy): domain Eukaryota; kingdom Fungi; phylum Ascomycota; class Leotiomycetes; order Thelebolales; family Thelebolaceae; genus Pseudogymnoascus; species Pseudogymnoascus sp. VKM F-4246. Next base: position 26,905 of record JPJU01001418.1, read on the forward strand.
CCTGAATTGTATTCACAGGGCCAGCGCGGCGAGGCGTTCAACATCAAGAAATACTTCGGGTGGATATTCATGGCTACACTTGAAGCCTGCCTTGTGTACTTCATGGTGGTTAGTCTGTATTCGTGGCCTGCTCTTAGCGGCGACGATGGGATCTTTGCAATGGGAGACCTCTCGTTTGGTATTTGCGTCATTATCATCAACACGAAACTCCTGTAAGTTCATGTCAACATATGCCTAATCTTCACATATAGCTAACGTCACTTTACAGGTTCATCGAGAAGCAGAATAAAACTCTCCTTTCGCTCCTTGCCTTTACTATTTCCATAGGCCTCTGGACCCTTTGGAATATTGTTCTTAACTATATATACGCCACCAAAGAATCGCTGGCGTATAATGTACGCGATGGCTTCATCAAGAGCTTTGGAGGGTCGCTCCCTTGGTGGATTACTGGTGTGGTTACTTTCACGGCGTTTTTGATTTTCGAGTTTGGTGTCGCCAGCATACGCAAAACGTTCTTTCCGGTTGACACGGATGTTTTCCAAGAATTGGAGAAGGATAAGGTGATGAAGAGGAAATTTGAGATGTCGTGTAGAGACGTTCTGAGCGGGACGAAGGGTGCGACCGCGGCCGAGATATTAGAGGAGCAAGAGAAGGAAGAGGAGGAGTTGGAGAAGAAGAGGTTGGAGGAGGAGGTGAGCCAACTGTTACATAAGAGGGCGATAGAAGCTGCTGCACAGGATACCACGGCTAGAAAGTAGTAAATAATATATTTCATACTGCATCACACTTTGTCGTCCCCCTTCATTGACCCAGTTATACTCGATGCCAGTAGTTGCTGCAGCCATGGGGTATGAGGGAGAAGTCCGACATTAGCAAGACACCCTTCGATGCCTCACCGCCCAAATGCAGTTGCCATAAATTCACGTCTCCGAGAAAACACCGCAGAACCCGAAGTCACAAATATGGCCCACAAAATCTGGAAGTGGGAAAGATCATTGTAATTCTTTCAGTCCCTTAACATATCCCGCAGCTTTTCCGTGAACGCCTTCACCATGTCCAAATAAATCTCGACCTATCCGATCCTAACCCCTTGGAGCGCCTCTTCCGCTTGCCCTCGCCCGACTGACTGTCGCCCTTCCTCTTGCCAGCCCCACACCACGTCCCTTTACACCCCTCGAGCGGAACATAGGAGCATTCCTGTCATATCATCAGCATAGTCCTTGTTCACCCCAGAGCCCACAATCCTGGTTATCTTATCTTACCTCAACATATCCGGCACAATAAAGAACCTCACATGCGATCCCCGGATGTACACCTGGTCCAAATGCGACACGCGTCCATCACGGGCCGTCACCGTGATATCCTTGAGCTGCACATTCATGTTATCCTCAGCCTCGAGCAGCTTCCCACGGTAGACCTGTCCGGACGTAATTTCGAGAGTGACAACGTGACCCTGTAACAAATATATATTAGTATGGTTCTTTTGAAGGCCAGATCCCCCTGGTCGGTCGGGCGGTGCGCGCAATTGCTCGACATGTCTGGGGCGAGGTGGGGTTGAAGAAATTGGGTTAAGTACCTGAGCTTCGTTTAGCAGCTTAATAGGAATACCGATAGTGCTCGTCATCTTGGCGTCGTGTCGGGGCGCTTAATGACAATGGACGAATGCTTGGGTTGTATGTGGGGAGAGGATATGGCTGCGCGAATTCGTGGGGAGGGCGTTGTGGACGAGGCCCGCGCGGTTGAGGTTGGCCCAGATAGAGCTTGAAGCGGCGCTAACGCGCCTCAGAAATTCTGCGCGCAAGGCTGAGATCCGCACCATCATCATGTGACCGTAGCCGCGATTATCTCACCACGACATTGGCTTTCGATATAAAGGAGCCAGCCCTCATATCAGTCTCCGCGCGCCTCGAATCTTTTGGAGTTCACTATGCATTGAAAATAATAATAATCTTTCCTTATTTTTGTATCACCACACTGTTTTAACTATCTTTTCCTCCATCAACCGCATCAATGGTTGACCTACGCACCTTCAACCTCTCAGGCACGCTCTCGTCGCTGAGCCTCCTCTTTCGCCCATCCCTCTGCATTCCTCAAGCTGCTGTGCGGAACTTTAATGAGCTGCCTCTACCCCTATCTCGTGCTTTCGACAACGATAAACGCTTTGGGAAGGTAAATATCAGGGCCGTAGTTCTAGACAAAGATGATTGTTTCGCCAGGCCTGGCGAGAACGAGATCGCACCTGAGTTCAAGGTATGTGACTTTACTTCTTCTTATCAACTTTTTACGGGGAAGAATTGGATACAGATCCGTCTTCTATTTAGCACTATTTTCACGTGATTATATGGTCGTCCTATTGCCCCTGAGAACTCCCCTCCTTACATGTGGACCTTAATTAACCACAAATCAGGCACAATTTTCTCGACTCCGCGCTGCCTACCCGTCACCATCTATGTTAATCGTCTCCAACACCGCCGGCACTTCATCCGTGGATCCGGATCTCACCTCCTCCGCTCTCCTCTCCGCCGCGACATCCGTCCCAGTCCTGGCGCACCGCACCAAGAAGCCTGGCTGTAGCGCCGAGATTATGGCTTATTTCCACTCGCACGCTGAGTTACGCGATCTGAAGCCCGAGGAGGTGGCTGTGGTTGGGGATCGCCTTGCCACCGATGTTGTGCTTGCAAATCGTATGGGGGCTTATGCTGTGTGGGTAAGGGAAGGCGTGGTGCCAAAGGAGCAGAAGAGCCTTTTTGCAAGGTGGGAGTACGGAATTCATGACTGGTTAAAGAGAAGAGGGGTCCAGAGCCCTGTACCTGGGAGCCCTTTTGAGTAAAAGACGAATATAAACTCTTAAGCCTCAAAGCCTCAAAGTTGCCATCTTACGATTGTGTGCTCTCGATCTAAGCCGCGCCCATGTTATTTTGCCGTTGGTATATATAAAGGCTTGTTCAGAAAGACTTGGTCCACTTCTCAGCACTATTCGGCAATTTCTCACACCCTCCTGGCAAGCAAACTCGAGAGTAGTTTCTAACTTTGTTATTCGAAGTGATTATGCAAGACGAATGGAAATTATGATATTGAAGGAAGCGCCACGAAGAGTGCCTCTTCTTTCCTCTGGGGTTCTTCAAATATTGAACAAACGACAGTGTACGATGCACGTTGCTGCCTTCCCAATGTTGGAATCGCATCCTATAAATAGCACAGCGCTAACGAGTTGCCCAATACCCCACACTTACCCTTCGCATCAGCTTTATCATAACTATTTAAACACTTGAGGTTATTCTATCGTACGCCTCTATGGATTATAGTCAGATTAAGATATCAGCACAGTACTAAACATACATACAAATTGTTCGCTTCTCCGACGCCAAGAAAACATGCCGGCCTTTCTGGACTTACCAGTGGAGGTGCTTCAGCTAATAATCTCTCACGCCTCAACCGGCGATATTGCGGCTCTAGCAGTGCAGTGTCAACATCTTTATGGGCTGTGCGACATGGCTACGAGGAAGAAGTACTATCGAATTCGACTCCACAGAGAGTCTAACCTCCGAAAGTGCACTCAGCTCCTATTGTCTATTCTCCAAAGCCCAATACTAGGAACTTATGTGCGCGAACTTGAATTCAGCAACAAGAATCCCTAGGGGAGATTTTACTGGAAGAAATACAACCGGTCGGATGAAGAAGAAGTAGAAAGAGTATATTCAGCAACAAGACGGGCTGGATTTTGCAGCACCGAAGAGCAACGAGTCGCGGAAGCCATTCTTGATGATGTGGAGATCCGCCGTATACATCGCTTCATGGGTGGCATAATGCAGTAAGAACCAACGTCCTGGCAACGAATGGTAGGCGGGGATAACCCAGTTAATACTATCTATAGTGAAGAGGACGTGGAAGATAGCCCCGTGATTTTAAAACGCCAGGCACTAGCCGCTTTGTTTATGTCGGTCTCGCCGAATCTCGAATCGCTAATATTGACTCCGATGGTTTTTTGTCATTTGCTAGCATCTCTTCCGCGGTCGGTATCAACACAGTATCAATATGAAGAATACTATATCAGAACCAGCGACCCATTGGTAGATTTTCTGGACCGGGTTAATATGAGCCTTGTGAAGACAGAAGCTTTACTGCGCGTTCGACACCTCGAATTCGTCCCCAAAGACGATGACATCCAGCATGTGTATAAAAATTTTGCCCTCCTCAGGAACCTCAATTTATTGTATCGTTTGCCAAACCTCGAGAGTATTTGCCTCACAGCGATGGCAGGACTCCACCCTGAAGAGTTTGGGCTGCCGAATCACCACTGCGAACTGGCCGCTATCACCCCTTGCCCCAATACATCTAATATCCACAAAATCTATATTGGGAATTCCTTTCTGACAACAAGGTACCTAGAGCGTCTCATAGGCATTTGTAAGAGACTCACAGAATTTACGTATTGGACATGGCCAATTCTAAGTGATCGCCCTTCAGAAACTCTCGGATTCGGACTTGGTGTATTAGCTCCTAAGACGCTAGCCAGGTCACTTCTCTCACAAAGGCACAGCCTGGAGGCGCTCGATTTAGAAATAGATGATAGAATTGCAGACTTCGATACCGAGGAATTACCATTACAACGCCAAACGTGTCAAAGTGAGCAAAACCATGGCGATGAGTCAGATAGTTTGGTCGAAAACCTTATAGGCACCGGGGGGATTCTGATACACTTTACATCCCTGACTCGCCTGACTCTCGACTTGTGGCTGTTCTTTTACTTCGCTACGGGTATCAAGCCAATGGGTGCGGACGAGAAGGACCGCGATGAACGAGCAGGACAAAGTGTGCAACGCTACAATGAAGCAGCCATGTATGGATACATACAACCAGCTCAAGGGCCGAAGGACCGAGAGAACCAACCTCTAGTAAGAAGTCTGCCGCCAAGGTTAGAGTATCTCTGTATCCTTGGGTATCACCATGGCCATAATAAGTGGCACGATGTTCTATTGTCAGGCTTGTTGACGGACATCCGGGAAGGGGAACTTTTGCCTCACTTAAAAGTAAGTGGGGTGTTGGAGTGTGCCTCTAGACCGTCGTATACTCGTCAACCAGTGGTATATTCGGAGGAGAGCGACGACGAAGGCGAGTCTAGCAACGGTGAAGGCGAGTCTGAGACGGATATATAGATTCTCGTTGACAAAGAATGGAATAATTGACGAAATTAAGACAGAGCTTGGAGAGGGCCTCTATCCGCAATAAACACTGTTTGGCGCCCCGTGCAACTTGCCTGAATCCTACGGGCTTCGCAGTAAGTTTCTTTTCAATTCCCAGTGTTATAACTATATTGAATCCCGATTTATGGCTACCGAGCATTTACTAATCATAGCAGCTGGTGCCTCCCATCATAGCCGGCCCGCTAACCGTAGCGTAGGATCGTCAGCACGTTTGGCCTATCATCCTCCTAAACTTCGCCGAACGGAGTAGGAAATTGCGGATATTCCGGCGAGATAGCGCATTATAGCGGGGCAACACGTATTCCTTCAGGATGAAGATGGAGCGAAGGATTGTTGGCACGGCCATTGCGAAGCTTCAACATAAAAGCTTGCCATTGCTCCACATCGGATTTGAAGTGTCGTGAATAATTTATGTAGAAACTATGGCGACTACTACCATGGCCGAGACTCAGCTGGTGGATGATAGACTTCAGATAATTGTTTCGAAGAATGACAATAATCTCTCGTCACATCTCCCGCCGGGTTTCCTCGATAAAGTTCCAAAACTGGACCAACTCCAGGCTGGTCACCTCCGGCATTTTCACAACTTGTCAGCGCAATTGGATGGAGAATGGAGGCACATGGGCAGCCAGGAACCTGCCCAGGAGTGGCTGGATGCCCTGCGATATCAGCTTGCTACCATGACTTACGCTGCTGGAGCAGCTCACTACCACCATTTACCAGGACTTCGGTCTACATTTAAGGGCCTGTTCAGGAGGCTGATTAAGAAGATGCTTAGGAGGGAAGTATGGGGTTATTGGTATCTCACCAGCCAGAGCGGCAAGTTCGTTGACCCTGATATTACGGAATTGAGAAAGCCTTGGGCAGACCCAGTGAAGACGGAGAATATCATGGTATCTGAGCCCTGCCCTTTGAAGTTAGTTCTCATAATGGGCGCTAAAATTTGCTAGTATTCTGGACACCTCCTTCTCATGATATCACTCTTTGCCATGCTTTTCGATGATGATACTTTTGAGAAGGAAGACGCCCTCGTATTCAACTGGAATCCGATATTCTTCGGCATGGGACCCGAATCGTTCGTCTATTCTCGGCAAACCCTCCAAGATGCCATCATTTCTGAAATGGAAAAGAATGGATGGAAGGGCGTGTGCTGTGAGCCGAATTGTGTATTCGTGGTTTGCAATCAGTTCCCTGTATTATACCCTCCTCCTCTAATGAATTATCGGTAGTTGCTAATGACTGTTATAGTTGATAGCGATACGCTACAATGATAGCAAAAACAGCACCAACATCGTAGACGAGGTACTACCAAAGTATAAAGAAGCATGGGCCGAGGGAAGTATGCTTGCCTCCAATGGCCTCATAGTTGATTGGTACCGAGTCAACCAGAAAAACATGGCTCAACCAATGAGTCTCGGTTTCACGGCCTGGTTTGTCTATTCCCTTCGTATTTGTTCTCGCACATTATCTAACCTTACGCTCAGGGCCGGCGCATTCATGAACACCTGGAACTCCGCCGAAGTCCGCTCTACCTTCCACTCCCAGGCACTTGGGTTCCTTACCCGCGGCCCATCTGGAGGCGTCACCCTAAACCCAGTGCCAATAGCCCACACCATCCGGCGTCTAGTAGCGGAACAAGGCGCCGACCCAGACGCCCCCGAAACCCTTCGCAAGGCTAGAGAAATAGTAGCCTCGTCTGGACCAGCAAGGAGGCCGCCATTTGCTCAGCCAGCACTGGGGTATGTCGTGCAGTGGCTTTCTGAACTAGGGAAAGAGGAGCTACTATCAGGGTTACTGAAGCATGCTGATACTTTCCTTGGTCCCAGCTGGGAGAATGGAGGATTGTATTATGCCCGATGTGATCAGCCCGTGGATGGAAGCGGGAATAGCACATTGATGGATCCATACACCGGGAACGCGGCGATTGGGTATGCGCGACTCAATATCGAGGATGGGCAGAAGAAGATGTGGGAAGAGCCTTGGACTGGCGAGTTTGTGAGGAGGAAGCCCTTCGTGGATACTACGGCGTTTGAAGACGGAGGAGTGGATTTCCTGAGGGCGGGGTGGGA
>JPJU01001420.1:0-25385 GCA_000750735.1 Pseudogymnoascus sp. VKM F-4246
GGAGGGATGGGGGCGTTTGGATGGTTGGGCTGGCCTGGGAGTATGTTAGTGTAATATGGAATGAATATATGAGCTTCTGTATGGGCAGTTTTGCTCCATGCTATGTGTTGTGATAATATGTTGACCGAGGAAGGAACGACTATCTTGGTAAAGAAAAGGGGAAGGAGCAGATTACTAATATAAAGCTGAAGGAAGGAACGACTGGCTTTCAAAATAAAGGGGGAAGGTGCGCATTACTAATATAAATGCGAAGGAAGGAACGACCGGTCTGCTAAAAAACGAATAGGGGAAGGAGCGGATTACAAATGGAAACGGCGGAGGAAGGAGCGACCGACCTAGAAAAGCAAAAAGGAGGAAGGAGCAGATTACAAATAGAAATTTTAGAGGAAGGAACGACTGGCATAGCAAAGGAAGGAACTACCGACTACTGCGGAAAACTGGAAATTAGCGGCCACTAAATGAACGATATATTCCATTTGGATTGAGGAGGATGAACCCCGGGCTCAAACCACCCCTAGAACTGGGAAAATTATCATCGAGTTATTAAGAGAATACAGGGTAGACGACTCAGTCCCCGTGTATGCCCGGAGTCGCAATGCAACGCCCCAGACGGCCGGTTTCTTTTTGGTAGATGCCGTAGAGGTCGAGGAGTAGGGCATGGCATGCGTTTGCATCGCGGACGAGGCACTTTCCTACTTCTTGTCGTGGGAGAGGTGGGGAGAATGATGAACGGTGGCGAGAGTGGGGGTCGGAAGAGACGAGAGTGGTGGTGAGAAGGATACCCTTGCGGTGAGAAAGGCAGGCGACAATAAACCATACCTTGCCTCTCTGCAACTGCGCCCCCGGCTCTCTTTCCTGTGACTTGGTCCTGCAGGGTGAGCAGAGTGAGACATTTTCGTGACAATTTCGAGTTATTCTCCCGTCAATTTAGAAATAGCACTAGAATGTAGCCGTTTTAACTTATGCACCTTGTTATTCACCACTTAGCTCACAAAATATGGATCAAACGGGGGACTATTCGGCTCGCCATGATGATCGCTCATCACAAGCGTGCGATTGAAGATCTTTCACACAATACATCTTATCACAATACGGTCAGCGGTCTTTGTTCGTCTTAAGAAGTGCCGAATGAACCATAGAAAAACGCATATATATTTCAAATCGCTGTAGTACACCGAAAAAATCGAAAATTATCCTAGGGAATCTACCTGATCAAGTCAAGAAATTGTGTACAATCTTGGCCGCCTGAGCGAGGCAGTCGCCAAAGCGACTTGCGTTACCGCCTGCATTCACAATCGAGTACTCAGCTCCTTCGTCTCTAACGGAATACGACATCCACACACTCTTTGGATCCATGAGCACAAAACCGACTTCACCAAAAGTACGGGGCCCTGGATTGTTGCCAGCCATAATGTGTCTGGGTCGGGAATTATAGTAACCCGGATCACTCTTGAAAAGTGTTGGGGCTTCTTCGTCAGGTCTGAGGACCCACTCCATGGCAGTGAATGTTCGGTCGTGTACTTGTCCAACCTGACCTTTTTGAACTGCGATGTTGACATCCTTTACACTCTTCTGGAAGAGACTCTTGAGCTCTTTCTTGGTAGCCTCTTCCTCTCCTGCCGGGATATCCTTAATAGCGGCATCGATGAAGCTCACTACAACTGGTGTACAGACTTGTACCACATCTGGTCTCCCCAAATGGTACATTTCCATGAGAACTGCCGTCCAGGATGCTAGCTGACGACCAAAGAACAGACGAGAAGCGATCTGAGTTATGATCTCCCAGGAGTGACCAGCACTCAGCTGTTGATTGGTGAGGAAAGATGCACCAAGAATAGGAATATTGACACGCTGGAAGTCAATGTTTGCCACGGTGTCCAGGAAGGCTTGACGTGCGCGCGACAGGACAGGTACCAAGTACGAGGACAAGGTGAATTCGCATATTTCAAAATCCAAAGGCGTTGCTGACGGTGCATTCAGTGCATCAGGCTTATGGTTTCGAACGGCTTCAACGATGGGATTGCTCAGAAGTGCGAGCGTTGCGCCGTCGATTTGGGAGTGCTCGTTTAAGAAGCCAGACACTCCGTTGGCACAAACTGTGAATGAGATGGACTTGTCATACCACCTGTTGGAGCCATCCCCAAACATGAAACAGTCCATTCGTTCTCGAGGCGTGACTGGTTTGGTGTCGTCTAGGGCAATGACAAAAGCGGATCTTTCAACAGTTTCTATACAGGCCTTGTTTAACGGGTCCAGCTTCATTCTCTGATAAACCTAATGAACAGGGTCAGATGGCATTCCTTCCCGAGGACACTCAAAACTTACATCTGCCCACTCATCTCGCTCCATCGTAGTCACCATTGTGATGTCTGAGTCTTCCTTAGGTATGTCTAAGATTGCTTGGAAAGTGGCTTTGAGCTGCTCGTGGGTGGGAAGCTCTCCATTTTTGATCATGTCGACCTTGAACACATTACCACGATGCAGGACGACGATTGTATTGTTGCTCGGGAATTTCCTAGTCTCGTCACTGCCACGGAGTGGCTCTCGGCTAGCGTGGAAGAGCCATTCGTGGCCTCTCATGCAAAGAGGGTTATCTTGGAAGACCACAGGCTCCATGTTCCCGGTCTCATACTCAAGCTTGAAATTGAATGCGGCAAGTGCAATCACAGCCGCACGTTCAGTTTGAGTGTGAGGGAGGTCGGTGTCAAATATCCTGTGCGAGCCACCGATATTGGACTTGACGAGAGAATATCGTCGATCTAAATAGATTGTGCGGGTTGTGATTTCAGTAAGCCAATTTTCCTCGGTGTTGTATCGTTCTACTAGGCGAGCGTATAGTTTTTGACCAATGCCACCTGGTTTTTGAAATTCGATGGCAGCCTTGCAAGTGTTTTCATATCTGCTAGACGTTAGCTAATGATTCAGTTTTTAGTCGGACACAAGATTTACTCTTCCTCGGTCCAGATTGCACGATGATTTGCCAAGTGATACTCGAAAAGAGTTTCCAAGTCAAGCAAGGGAAGTTTACGTAATTTCTTCGTTCGCTTGCAACACGCATGGTTATGATCGGGAACCACTTCCTTCTCCTCGACGGATACCACAACATCATCGTCCTTCTTAGCGGCTGTCGTGGCTGCGCCTAGATGTGACCGCTGTGCGACCAACTCAGCCAGAACTTTGATGCTAGGCATACCAAGAATCTCAGAAGTCTCTATAGTGGTGGTACTAAACGTCCTTGTAAGCCAGTTCTTGAGTTCGATAGCAACGAGAGAATCTAGACCAAATTCTAAGATTGGAACGTCGAGAGCAACTTCTTCAAAGTCTATCGCTGCCAAGGCAGAGATCCTGCTGGCAATGGCAATACAAAGTCGTTTGTGAACCTCATCCGGTCCAAGATCGGCAGTGATTCCAAGGTGTGCGTTGTTTCGATCCACATCTTCAGAGACGTTCACAGACGACTCTGCGGTGGTCGTCACATGGCAGAACATCGGGGTTGCGGATTCCATTGCCTTGATCATATTTTTCACTGCAGCTCCTTCAAGCCCAGCGATGAATTGTTTGATGTCCTTCTCTCGACACTCTGCGCTCAGAGCATAATCCAACAGAACGCAGAGCTCTTCCAAAGTCATGGGGATAACACCTTGTCGCGCCATGTGTGCGCGACGCATTTCGTTCAAGGCTGTTGAACCAAACACCAGGGGCAGATTGAGTGACACAACGTGTGTTTTGCCAGTTGAGTTTTGTGCAAAATTGTCCTGGAAAGCACTACCAGCTGCATAGTTAGCCTGGCCTCGATTGCCTATGATTCCGGAAACAGAAGACAAGAGGATGAAACTCTCAGCTTTGTCAAAAGCTTCGGCCAGGTATTGAGTGCCCAGCACTTTTGGTTTCAAGGCAATGTTGTAGTTCTCGATATCCATGTTTTCTAACGGCATGTCCTACATCTGTCAGTCTAGAAACAATTGGGACCAAAAGAACAGGACATCTCACTTTCAAAACCATAGCTGCCTGAATAACCGCCTTGACAGGAGACAACGAGGAGCAGTAGCTCGCTACGGCCTCCACCTGGTCTTTTTTCTACAAATGGTCAGCATCAGATCTAAAGTTTAATCTCCTCTATACTTACGGTAACATCACACTGCAAAGCATGGAACTCCGTTCCAAAATGGCCCAATTCTTCTCTTGTAGCCTTCAATGCTTCAGGATCGGCAGCTCGTCGAGACAGGGTGACTACATGTTTTGCGCCATGGCTTGCCAGGAATCGGGACATCTCCCTTCCAAGATCACCCAAACCGCCCGCAATCACAAATGTGGACTCTGGTCCGAAGGAAGACGGCGGTAATGCGATACGTGTTCGCACTGTCGTATCTGGACCTGCTTCGAGGACAACTTTTCCAGTATGCTTTCTCGCTTGGATCAGGCGGAAAGCATCTTCGATAGACGTGATAGGCATTGCAATGATAGGATAGACGGGTTTCACGACATCCTGTTCGAGGAGTATGGCAACTTGACGGAGAGTATTTTGGGTAATCGCTGGGCGGCACGCGGTGATAAAAGACAGATCGAACGCAACAAGGGTGACTGACTTAGCGAGAGGCAACATTCCAAGTTGAGTGTTTTGGTAGATATCTGACTTTCCGATCTCAACAAACGTGCCCAGACTAGCAACACAAGCCCAGGAGTCAAGCAAGGCTTCGCCAGAGAGAGAATTGAGGACAACGTCCACACCTCGACCGGCAGTGAGACGCTGGATGCCATCTTTGAAGGTCCGAAGTTTGCTTGAGAAAATATGCGTTTCCGCAACGCCGTAGACTTTCTTGATCAATTCTCTTTTGGAAGCGCTTCCAACAGTCACAAAAACTTCGGCACCAACGCTTTGTGCGATTTGAATGGCTGCTTGGCCAACACCTCCAGAACCGGCGTGGATCAGAACAGATTGACCTTTCTGCAAATTCCCCTTTTCGACCAGGGCATAGTAAGCAGTCATGAAGACGATAGGGACCGATGCACCCTCTGCAAAAGAAAGACTGTCGGGGAGCTGGGCCACTCGTGAAATATGTACTCGGACACAACTAGCGAAGGGAGCGCCGTCCCATCCGAATACCCTGTCGCCGACGTTGAAGGCCGATTGACAGGAAGCACCTACACGTGTTACCACGCCAGAGAATTCTCCGATCATCGAGTCGTTTGCCTTCATCTGCCCCAGGGCGATATAAACATCCTTAAAGTTGACCCCAAATGCTCTCGTCTCAACTTCGATATCCTCATCGCCAAGTGGTTGACTTGGTATTGGATCCTCAACGAAGACCATGCTGTCAAGTAGACCAGGTGTATCAACGTGCAACTTCACAGGTCGCTGAGGTTGTTGGAAGAGCGAATCCTCAATATGCTCCTTGCAATTGGCAGCGAAGTTGTTGAAGCTTGATGACGGAAGAAGACGTGGAATCTGCAATTGACCATCCAGATAGATATACTCAGGCTCAATGCCCCTGGCAATTTGTGGGGTGTCATGTTCGCTCGCAAGAACCAAGGATACTATAGCACCGACAAGTTGTTGGCGGCCATCGGAAATAGTTTCTTGCACATCGAGATACTGGACGGTCTTCGATCCAATCTCCGCACGAGCGACTCTCTGGAAACCGGTAAAGATCCCTTTGGTAGAGTTCTTCACGAATTCCGCCTCAACTTGGCCACTCACCCAGAGCACATCAGCCGTAGTGAGGAGAGTGGCGACCTTTTTGAAGATTTCCTCTGTGGGATCAACGAGAAACCTGGTGCTATCAGTACGAATCAATCAACTTCAAAGATATCAGCTTACGGTTCCGCGCCGTCTTCAAGAACCACATATTTCACCAATGGATCAGTTTTGGAAGGGAGTTCGGCAAATTCAGGCGTGTAACCTGCATTCCGTAAGGATTCAAGCAGTTCCTCGCTGAAATTCTGGTACTGGCTCTTCGTTCGCACAGAGGGAGCTGTAATAATTTGTAGTGGCCTCGAGACCTTGCCATTTGCTATGGCCTCGCTTGGTCGCGCGCTTGCCACAATTACCGACGATTGATAACCCAAGATGTCTGTCGCGAGCTCTAAATCTCCGAATCCTGTGGTCTTCATAGCAGCAGCCCACTTTTCGACTGTCAATAAAGGACTATCTACGCGTCCTTCATGAGCTCCTACGCGAAGGTGAGTTGACTGAATTCTACATAGAGTAAGGGTAACATACCTGCCCACCATCCAGTAGTTGAGCCGAGGATACAGTTGATCCAAGCCGTCACCTTCGTCAGCTCCATTAATACTATTCTGCCTCCTGGTTTCAGCAGCTTCCGAACGTTCTTCAGCGTTGTGGTAATGTCTGATGTCGCATGTAGAACGTTTGATGCCATAACAATATCATAGGTGCCTGCCTCAAAGCCTTGCTCAACTGGATTCTTTTCGATATCAAGTACCTTGTAGTCAATGATGTCTGACCATTGCTCTAGCATGGGTTGCACTCTGCTAAAAAAACCAGATGAGATGTCAGTAAAGGTAAAGTGCTTGATCCCTCTTCCATGCTCGCGGGTTACGGCGGCCAACGAGGAGATTGTTGCGCCTCCTGTACCGGCTCCAATCTCTAAGACTTTCATCTCAGGGTTCTTGAAGCTTGCGGCGTGAAGATAGGCGGCTATGTGCTCATTCCCAGGTTTGCACCACATACTCTCTGCGTAGAACCGGTCGAGAACATCGCCTTTCATCATGAGCTCAATTGCTTCGCGTTGTCCTTGAACAACTTGTGCTAGAAATGGACCAACGGCGGTCAGTAACTCGATTTCTACACCGCTGTCACGAAGCTTTTCAAGGCAATTGTTGAGGCTAGGACCAACGCTCAGCTTCGCATAATCGTCGGAAGTCTGATATCTCTTCATCCAGTCTACTAGAGCAACATGGTGCTTCTGCGTTGGTGTAAAATTGGCTTCCTCCAATTGCGACAAGCAATCCTGCACATAATGGCAAGCGATTGTCTCCAAAAGTCGGACTTTATCGTCTTGTGACAGTGTACCCTGGGACACCTGAGGTGGTCCCGCAATTGTTTCCTTGGAGATAAAATCAACATCGGCCTCCCAAACAAATTCAAGGCATCCTTGGCTCGATTGTTCGGGAGCGTGCGCTGCCTCAGACTCGCCAACAGCCCTCAATTCCGCATTGCGCATTGAGAGAAGCATTCTCTCTCCTTGGTATACATAAGAATCGCAAGTCGCTGTACGTGCACCATCCACTCTGACTGATCCTACTGTGGTCAATTTGTCACCGGCAGCGGCGACCAAGTCTTTAGAGAGGTATACCTCGGAAATGGTTGTTGGCATCACTCCTTTGATGCCTGTACTTTCGAAAAGAAGATAAAGATTCAAGTGACAGACGGAATCAAATGTAGCGGCGTGGATGTGGTCGTTTGATATCCACTGAGAAGGCATTACTGCAGCCACATCGGGGACCTGAATTGTTGCCAATCCCTCCATGTCACCCAAAGACAAGTCTGTGAGAGCGGCAAAAGTGGACCCATAGAAGTTGCCACGAGATCTCAACAGCTTGTAAGTCTCTGCACTACTGGCTTGTCTTGTAGCTTTGGATTTGACGTTCTCTAGCAAGTTAAGATAGGTCTGTCTCTCGGTATCGGATTCTCTCGAGCCCTCGACCTCATCCGTTGCCGTTTCGAACTCTGTCTTGATTGATCCTCTGCAATGCTCACTCCAGGAGCCATTCTCGGCGCGAGATAAAACTTTGAAGTCCTCCCATTTGGATGAGCCACGATCGTTAACGGCAGGCTTTAACGTAAATTGAATCTCGACACTGTCGTCTTCCGCAAGAACAAGAGCTTTCAAGAACGAGACATCTCGAAGTCTATAGCTGGCGATCTTTGCCTGGACTTGACGATCGAGACTTATCTGACGCATAGCTTCAACAGCCATACACAGATATCCTGTGCCAGGAAAAACTATAATTCCGTCTACCATGTGGTCTTTCAGCCACGGTAATGCACCCGTCTTTAATACATTTCTCCAAACAGGCTCCAACGGAGAAACATGTACAACTCGCAGACCAAGCGTATCATGGTTGCTATGTTGACGGAAGAGATGTTCTTTACTCAGCCGTGACTCGCACCAGTACTTCGTGGTATGATCCCAGGCGTAGGGAGCAAGGTCAGTCACAATTTCCGAGCTCGGCTTGCTGCTTATATGTGCAGCTGCATTCAAGTTGACATTATATCCGGCTTCGAACAATTTGCCAGCCAGTTCAAGCACTGTTGAGACGGCATTCTTCTTGCGTACAAGAACTGCAGAGTATGAGTGCTTGAACCCTTCGAGGTTCTGAGACGTGATTGTTTGACTGATAGGACCTGATAGGGCAGAATGAGGGCCAACCTCAATGATAAGATGTTGGCTCGAGGCAGACGAAGCATCTTTCTGCATCTGAAGAAGATTCTTAAGACTCTCGCTGAATTTTACTTGTCCAAGAAGATTATCAACCCACTGTAAAACGTCAGCGTTATCCCCAACATCGAGACAAGCAACTTACGTATTGCGGCCCAAAACCATCCGACTTCAGCTTTCCAGTTACAGACGAGAAGAATTTAACATCAGGGTTCGAGTTGTAAGTCTCTAGTCCAGCCATCGAACATAGATACTCCTCTGCAACAACGGCCATATGATGACTATGATAGGCTGTATCTACTTTAAGCTTGCGATTGAAGACTGAATCCTTTTGATTGTTCAAGATCAGCTCCAAATCCTCGATTGCTTGTGAGTCTCCCGAAATGGTAACGCTATGTGGACTGTTCACACAAGCCACCACCGCTTTGCCGCTAGTAACCTGCGCAAGAATTGGGAGGACTGCAGCTTCGCCGAGACCGACAGCGAGCATTGCTCCCTTGGCCTTTAGGATCTTCTTGACCGCATCGGCGGTGAATCCACGATGATACGCAGCAGTGATAGCAGACTTGTGTGTCAAGGCGCCGGCGGCATATGCTGCTGCCATCTCACCAGAGGAGTGACCCACGACAGCCTGAGGTTTGACGTCTAGAGACTCAAGAAGGTCAACAAGAGCAATCTGTAGAGCAGTGCAAGCCGGCTGTGAGACATCACTACGGTCGATTATTGACTCTTTTTCATCCTGCAAAAGGACCTTGGTGAGTTGCCATCTTGCGCCGAGGTCATTCATCAACTCTTCTGATCTGAGTATTGATTCTCGGAACTTTGATTGTGTTGAGATGAGCTCCCTTCCCATCGCATACCACTGAGCGCCTTGGCCAGAAAATACCATGGTGACTCGCGTTTGGGACGCTTCTTTCGTGGCGCGGACAGATTGTCCGAGTTTCGCAATCAGATCAGCAGCTGTAGATGCCACAATTGAAGTCCGCCATGGAAAAGCCGAACGACGATTTATCAGAGTGTTGGAAAGTGCGCTCAGCTTGGAATTCTCCGGATGTGCTTCTACCCATCTCTTTGTGTTTTCTACCAAGCCTGAGATCGATTTCTGCGATTTTGCTGAGAAAACGTATAGCTGATTCTCAGATGAGAATTTTGTTCCATTGGCATCCCCATGTTGCCAACTCAAACTTTCAGTCACATTCCCGTTGGTATGGCCATTTGTCCCGTTGGTATGGCCATTTGTCCCATTGGTATGACCGTTTGTGAGACCATACTTGTCCGAGGCCGAAGCACGCGGCAGTTCAAGGATAGCATGTGCATTGGCGCCGCCGTAACCAAAGGAGTTCACTGAAGCTCGTCGGATGCCGTCTGCATTTTCTGGGAACGGCGTCGGAGATAAAGGTAGCTAACATCATTAGTAGGCTATAGACGATGGTGGGAATCGCTTACCTTGATTTTTCTCTCCACGAGGTTTATACCTTCTTTCTCTTTCTCAAAATTCAAATGCGGTGGTATCACACCTCGTTCCATTGCCAAAACAGTCTTGATAAGCCCTGCGATACCGCTAGCAGATTCCAGATGTCCAATGTTTGTCTTGACGGAGCCAACAACCAATTGCTCATTACGATCCTTGCCTTCAGTAAAGGTGTTGGCTATTGCCGCAATCTCAATCCTGTCGCCGGCTTGTGTTCCAGTTCCATGCGCCTCCACGTAGCCCGTGTCCTTGGTGTCCAGCCCAATGGCAGCGTAGGTAGCTTTGATCAAGTCTTCTTGTGCAAATTGATTCGGTAGTGATATACCGTTAGTTTTCCCATCTTGATTTGAACCCGTGTTGAGGATAATTGATCTGATAACATCACCGTCCCGTACAGCATCATCCAATCGCTTCAACACAACGCAACCGACACCTATCATTGTTAGACCTAATTTCAACGGTAAGGTACAGCACAACTTACCTTCTCCACGGCCATATCCACTACCACGATGATCAAACGTATAGCACTTACCATCTTTATTGAGAACCCTGTCAAACTCAGCGGATGCCATAGTCAAAAGCAGCTACTGACTCACCTGTTCATGGACAGTGGTTGATAGAGATCTGGACTAAGAATCAAGTTTGTACCTCCAACAATCGCCATTTTAGACTCATTCAATCTAAGGCTTTGGCAGGCTTGATGAAGAGCGACCATGCTTCCAGAGCATCCGGTATCTAAGACAAAAGATGGCCCTCTGAGATCGAAGATGTATGATATTCTGTTGGCCGTTATAGCTGTGCCAGTACCTGTCATCGAGTACGACTACCGTAAAATTAGCACATTCAGATATTTAAAGACGACGAATAATTACTTACCGGTATGTTTCGGGCATCTTTGAAGATGTTGTTCTCATAATCCTTTGTGAATTGTGCCATGTAAACTCCGGTATCTGATCCTTTCAGAGCGTTGAGATCCGTGCCCGCGTTTTCAAAAGCTTCCCAAGCAAGCTCTAGCAAAGTTCTTTGCTGTGGGTCCATGGCCTTTGCTTCCGAGGCCTGAATTCCAAAAAATCCAGCATCAAATTCCCCCACGTCTTGTTTTACGAAGTAGCCTGATTTGGTGTAATTGCTTTCTACCGCATCGACATCTGGATGGTAGAAAGCATCTACATTCCACCGCTCAGCTGGCACTTTCGACCATGCGCTTCTGCCATCATGGATCATCTCCCAAAATGCTTCAATATCATGGGCATCACCAGGACCTCGAAAGCTCATGCCAACGATAGCAATTGGCGTTGGAGCTGCCATTTTGACTGAATATATCTCAATTTCACCGACTTCTGGAAAGAAACGCTGTGTTGAACAATCTTGAGACTTAAGAATTCAATTCGATCGTTTGTTGAACTTGGGCTGAGGGCTGAAAATGAAAGAAATAGAAAATTGTCAGGCGACTCAGACGTCTAAACAACCTTTCTTGAAACAAAGGCCGTGGAAGATATACAAAAGAAAAATGAGCTCAAGGCGGCATGTGTTTATCCATCAAGACTGGTTCACTAAGATCATTATCCAGTGTCAACCTTGCATGCTCGATCAGAGGTTTACCAGAATGGACCTTGCATGTTGGTCCCATCGTCTCATCTTACTATCGAAGTAGTAGTACAAGTGCCCCAGGCAATGTGATTCCGCGAGTCTGGACAATACTGCAACACTAAAAATGTGAGTCCACACCCGTGTGCGCGTATAACCATTTATTTATCCATACGCCCGAACCGCCCCCAAGACAGAAGGAGCCCATATGCGCGTATAACCATTTATTTATCCAGCACTTACGCCGGGGGCGGTCCGAACCGCCCCCAACACAGAAGGAACCCGTGTGCGCGTATAACCATTTTTTTATATTTACCCAGCACTTACGCCCGAAACGCCCCCAACACAGAAGGAACACGTGTGCGCGTATAGTTATTTATTTATCCAATACTTACGCCCGAACCGGCCCAGAACAATAATCACCCGTAGATGATGAGGGTTTCTATTCATTTATTTATCCAACAGCAACCAACAAACGCCGGCTGGCCTACCGAATAGCCAAGATCCCTGTTCCAAAGCTGGTCTTATCGTCTTATCTTCTTATCGAAGTAGTAGTACAAGAGCCATGGGCAACAAACGCGGGCCCGCCTACCGAATCGCCAAGATCCCTGTTTCAAAGCTCTCCTCACTACTCCGTAGAAGCTGAGGCTACTTTATTTGCGGCAACGTGGGGAATCGGAGGTCAAGTTCCACCTGTGCTATGCCTCTCTTGTATAGCTGCCTTATTCACGCTACTGGGCTCCACTTCCCCGCTCGAGGGGTTCCTGCCGCCGGAGAGAACCGATATATGTAATGATATAACGAGTAATGTTATCAACACTGGCCCAAATACATAATATTCAACTCTACGATGTTATAGATAACCAAGGCTTGTGCAATATTGTCTTCAAAATATGGATGTTTCCCATGTTTTTGTATAAGATTTTATGTGGGGGTGCATAGTATAATGCTGTATAATCAACTTTTCGTCGTTACTTTACGAAATAACGTACTCAACTGCCAAAATACGTTTTTTCGGACCCCAGCTTCCTGCCCTTCAGCCTGAATCTCCACGCTGACCGAATGGACAGGCTTTCTTGACTAGGCCATGAATTGTCACGGAGGAGCACCCTCCTGTATCAAAGACTACACAATCACAGTAGTCGTTGTTTTTATTCTTATATACAGGCTGGGAATCTAGTGACAGTATTCAATACTGTATGGCGCTACATCATTGCTGCAACGTTGATAAGTTTTAATTACGAAATACTCACGTGCAATATGGAGGTGCAGGCAAGAAGCCGCACAGAACATACCTTCGGATTTCTAGCTTGGAGGCGACCTTTGTCTTTTTTGAGCATATTGTCGTTGGCTTATAGTACCTATCCTCAATACTCACTGTTTTGGAGAAAATACTCATGTTCGAATAGTACTATGCGCAGTATTACACAAATATGGAGCAGATCAAATCATAACACATGAACAGTGGTGGACGACATCATGCTGGCTTTTCCTTCGTAGGTGACTTCGATTTGCTTATGCAATGTCCAAAAGCTAATTGATGCACGTCTTGCGCAGTCAACACGCCCACCTACATTGTCCTATTTGCTTTCTTACTTCCCATGCCCTCGGGGGCTTCCAGGAATCTTCCAAAGTCCGATCTTCGCCACTTTCGGACATTATATTTAAGCTTAGTTACTGCAGGTTCCAACCCCGAGGTATGCTTAATATATTTATCCTCCGCTCCCAAACGCATTTGCTTGTCCTTTCTTGTGATGCAGGACTAGGACTTAAGAATGACACCTCAGACAGGCAGTGAAGAGGGGAATAGAAAAAATGCTCCCCCTCTTGACAGTTGATCCTCGCGTGAAAATAGTGCTGATCACAGACGAACCAAAAGACAAACTGTTTGCCAATCTTTCCTCCTCCATCACACTCGTCACAACACCAATATCTTATACACCAGCGCATGCGAAGTACAAAGCTCGTGCCCTCGAATATTTCCGCACATCATCCAAGTTGGCCTCATCTGATTGGGTTTTGCATTTGGATGAAGAAACAGTGATCGATGCACACACTGTCAGAGCCTGCATACAATTCATACAGGAAGAAAAGCAGTATCATCTTGGACAAGGGATTATCCTGTACAATGCACATCGTTTTTGGGAGGCACGACTGCCAACAATTGCGGATATACCGAGGGCGAGGGACGATTACGGGAAGTTCTTCGTTGGGCCGAGGTGGGTGCACAGCCCTTTCTTGGGCCTGCATGGCAGCTTTCTATTGATATCTGGAGAAGTGCAGAATGCGATAGGCTGGGATACAAGGAGTGAAGCTGAGGACATGTGGCTGGGGATTGAGGTATGTATTTTTACGTTTCTCATAAAAAGAAGTCATTGACTTGGCAAAAGAGTATGACGCTGATATGGACCAACATAGGCATGGAAGAAGAACTACAAGATTGGCTGGATACCAAGTATTGTGCGTGAACAATCACCAAACAGCATCGTAGAGTCATGGAGACAGAGAAGTCGCTGGTTTGGTGGCATGCCCAAAGCGAAAGGACTGCAGGCGAGGTTGAATATGACGCTTTGGATCTTGGAGACTTGTGGAGGCCCAATACTGTATGTATCTCCGAGAAAACGATTCCAGAATTCGTCAATCGCTTTTCATCAAACTCCTTTCATATCCCAAACTATAAATCCGCTGTTGTTAACAAGGCCTGGCTGACATGGATATACAGCATCGTATTATGGCGCCATCTCACACTCCCCTTTTGGATGTACTATCTCCTCATCGTGACGAATGTGACGGACTTCTGGAGTATGATCTATGCATGCTTGGTTCAAGATGTTGACTCGCAGCTGGGGTTGCCGACAATTTTGTTTCACGCCATCTTCTATGCGCCATTTGCTTTGATTTGTAAATGGATTGAAGGTTTGGTAATCGTGTATACAATTTTACGACCACCAAAGGGCTTCTATGTTGTCTCCAAATAGGCCAGCAAGGGTATGTGGAATGGTCGTTGACCGCATGGGGCCTGGAATCAGATGTCCATAGCAAAAGCAGGTAGACAATCAGAATACATGTCTAGGGCAGGAACTTTCGCAATGATCGAGATAGAGGACAAATTCACACAAAGAAGAAATTGTTGGAGCATTAGATCTGATTATTTAATGGAACAAGTCAAGCAAAGTAAACAGACATCAAATTAAAGACACATGCGCCTCTGAGAAGAAAGGTGTCAGGGGACGCACTAGTACAGATGAGGAGTAGACACCTAATTAGTTAGGCGTCCTACCAGTACGTAGTATACAGGATCCCACTCTCTCTCTTTCTTAGTTCTTTAACGAATACAATCACTGAAACCAACCTTGCTGTTCCCTCTGGTAGTTCTGGCTCTCTTTTTGATCTTCTCCATCTTGATCTACTCATCTACCTCTTCCTAGACCTATCTGAGCTTTCTTCTCCCGACAAAAGGTGGGTCCTGACTCGGTCATTGTAGAGAATAATTTCTAGCATATGCAGTACATATGTACTAGATATAATATTCCTAGTTACTTAAGTTGCACTAGGTGTTCTAAAATAGTCCATAAAGCGGTTCTCGAGGACAAAAACTGCTACATCACCTGTGTTACATATACTTCACAAACCGCATGCACCCTGCGCTTTTTCGACAGAAAGACGAGGTGTTCTAGCAGAGTTAGAAGATTCACTGAATGCATCCATTTCTTAGTCTATACTCTGATATCATAACGCTAGGAACTAGCTCGTCTCATCTCAACTGCTCTTTTTTTTTGGAATCATCTCGCAGCTTTCGCCGTTCAACACCGAAGCTAACAAAAAATCCTAGACAGCCACCAGCAATCGACATAATAAAGGCTTGAGATAGGGACATATTAAAGGCCTCTAGAACTCTCGCCAGTAACTCCACTGGCACATGTTGCCGGATCTCCGACGGATTAGCTTCTATGACTGACTTGAGATCTACTCCAGCAATAGCCCCGACTCGTCGTTTTAGCTCTTGCTGAAAGATGTTCTGAGCAACAGTCAGTGTGATCGCACCAACGAAATTCTGGAAGAAGATGAACACGGCCGTGGCACTAGCAATATCTTCCACATCGAGCACGTTTTGGATCACAATCAACGGCAGTTGTACACTCATCCCATAGCCGAGAGCAGTTATAACCTGATAGCAGAACCACTTGCTGAGAGGGCTCTCCCCATTCAGTGTGTAGATCAGGCCTGAACCCACAGCAGCAAGGGAAGAGCCAAGGAATAGGAAGGGCACATATTGGCCGAAAAGAGTAATGATGACACCAGCAAAAGCTCCGCCCAACGTCGTTGATATAGTGTAGGGTAGAATTCGAATGCCTGATTGCACGGCGGAGGTGTTTTTAATTGTTTGGAAGTAGAATGGTAAGTAGAGGAGCTGGACGGGAACAACAATCGCCCAGGAGCAACCGAAGAGATAGATGCTGTAAATGTTGCGATTTCTTAGGATTCGGGGCGGAATTGTTGCCCTAGAGGTGTTAGTGCATAGTCTATCTATCATTGCACCTGTGCCAACTTACCGATCGCCTTTTCGAATCTGTACCCAAGTGAATGCAACCAACAGAAGCCCTCCAACAACCAACAGCGCCCACACATTTGGGTTTGTCCACGGATACAGCGCTCCTCCTCGTTGAATAGCCACCTGAAACAAGGCGATCCCGGGAACTAATAAACCAGCACCGACAAGATCAAGTCTGTGTAGCTTCTCCCTGGAAGGCAGATTGGCATGTTTCGGGGTCGTAGGGTGAAACACAAACCAAATTGCGATTGTGACTAGAAATCCAATTGCTGTTTGGTCAGTTTGCTAAACTTGAGACTCTCTTGACTGAATGGACCTACGCAAGTTGATCCAGAATGCAAACCTCCATTGGAGCTTCGCGGAATCGGTAAACACACCACCTAGAAGTGGTCCCGCAACTGCTGCGACTATGACGAAAATTAACATTGAAGTGCTAGGATGGAACGACGAGCATACCAGCAGACATCGACCCCACAATGCTCATATATAGTGGTCTCCTTTGCAAAGGTACAGTATCAACAATGATGAGCAAGATCCCAGTATACAAACCACCATAACCTGCACCAGCTATCGCTCGTCCGATGATCAGGGCGACGGAGTTTGGTGCAGCGGCACAAACCGTTGAGCCGACCTCAAACACCAGAAAAGAGAGCAGGAATAGATATTTCGTGTTGTAATATGTATAGATCTTGCCCAGAGTAGGTTGAGTAACCAATTGCCCGATACCGTACGCGGCATGATACCAGGCAATATCGTCGATAATTTTGAATTCTGTGGCAATCTTGGGTGTTGCAGTGGCTGATGGTCCGTTAGCTGGCAGGTTCAGTAATATCAGTACGATGCGAAGCCATACAAAGGATATTCTGGTCCAACGCCGTCACTAAAATAGTCGCCATTAACACAACGGTAAGAATGATGAAAGATCCCCCAGAAGGATACACTTTTTCGGACTCTTGTAGTGGTGCATCTGTACTGCTCTCGCGGAAAACACCTGCTTCTTTCTGAACATCCTGTGAGCTTGTCTCTCCACCAGAGATTACCTCTGCCTTTTCGCCTGGCTCACACGTTGTAACAGGATTACTGCGGTTGGCTATCTCTACCCCCTCAGAGTGAAGTCCCCTAGAGCCTGAGTCAACGATCAAGCCATGAGCATCATCACGAGAGTCGACGACGGTCTCGGCCCCCCCTGCGCTTTCTCTCGGTTCGGCGATGACCATCTGAAAACCTCTCGCCGAAGCACACAATACGGGTATGTGTTTGACCGAAAAGGAAGAGGAGTGCAGAACATGTATCTTTGGCCAGATAGACTTATGTTCCTATGTCTATAGAATGAAGAGCCTGGTTAAACAGCAAATCCTAATGAATCAGAAGAACGGTTACAAAGCTATTACAGTAGTTCTTACTGTAGGCTCTCTACACCGCTGGAATTCTTTACGCGGCGTACTGCATATGGATGGCCGCTCGTGCTTAAGCGCAACACTTGACGCAGTCTTTCCGACACTTGCGGATCGACACACCCCGTTCTCAAAGGAAAGAAATCTTGCACAATGTGCTGACAGAAAACGATTGTGGCGTGCCGTTTTTGATCCATACTTTTATTCCACGTTTCGGGTGCGGCTAAATCCCCGATACTGTACAGTACTGTACTCAGCTACAGTAAAGTAACTTTAGCCGGATCGATCCAGGGAATCGCATCCTTCGTACGATGCGCGCCGAGCTCTACTTTGTAAAATCTTCATACTTTCCCCATGGAAGTTATCACAGGGGAAGCGGCTAATGGAGGATAAACGGACAGTATCCCGGCTTCCAACCGGACAGTATCCCGGCTTCCCGATATTACGTGAGAAGGGCGTAGAATGCACACACATCCCGTGTATCTTAAAGTCGAGTACTTTTTCTCCAAGGAAATCAAGAGAGGAGCATTGTTAACCTATTATATTTTGTCATGTTCTTCCAGAAGCAGCAAAATAACCTGCCACAAGGATGGTCTCGGAGACACCTGACTTTCTGGGACAATAATTTGGTAGATGTTTTGGCAGCATACTCCGATCAATACTAATTCGTTCAAAGTTCGCCGTCAACGATAGTCCAACCATTGCTTGGGCATTCCCTGCCGGGTCAATCGATCAAGAGGTCGTGTCTGATGCACTGAAGAGAGCAATCAAACGGCGCATCCCCTGGCTCAATGCTCGTGTTGCTCGTACACAAACCGGCTCAGTAAGTACAAGAACTCTGAGCCAAACCCGTACTCCCAACTGAAGCCACAGCCTCCCTACGAGCTCCATGTGCCTTCGCCAACATGTGACTTGGATGCGTTCTCGACAAGCTCAACGACCATAACTGAGAAGCTTGATTCAATTATTGCATGGACTCCAAATAATACCGAGCATGGTTTGATTGAGGCCCACGATATTTATGAGTCCATGCCACTGAATCCACGAACTGCCACCAGCAATATTCAGGAGTATATCCAGAAGCAGTTGCCACTGCTACATTTACATTTTGTTTTTGCGAGCGACATGACTATTGTGAGCCTCAGCTGGTCTCATGCAGTCATGGATGCTGTTGCTTGCGCACAACTTGTCGCGGCTTGGGAACAGGAGGTCCTGCAGCCTGATAGCAGTGAGTTGTGCTCAGATACAGATCCCACTAGTATTTTTGACTTCACACAGGACGTTGAAGTTCCACCTGGGTGGCATCCTTCTGGGTGGCTTCCATTATCTATATGGTCTTTCTGGCCAGCTCTGCGGGGTTTCGCTCGGACTCTTATCGAACGCTACCGCCATCCACTGCTGGACGGCTCCATCTACATTCCGTCAGTCATGATAAGGCGCTGGAGAAAGCTTGCAGCTACTGAAATGGAACATGGGGAATTTGTTTCCAGTAATGATCTCGTGTCGGCATGGGTATTCAAGCATGCTTGGGGTCAAAATTACCATGGTGATCTCGACTGGAATACGATCTTCACAGCTGTTTGTGCTCGCGGGCGGCATTCCGCACTGCCTCTTTCGTTAATTACCAATCTTGCAAAATCCTGTGTAGCCCCTCCTATACGCACCATCGATCTCAGAGAGCAATCGTTGGCGAAAATTGCGTTGCGTCTACGCAAGAGTATAGAGCCGTTTACAGACGAGCAGTATGTCGCAAAGTTTGTTACACAGGAGTATCGGAGGAACAAGCAACACAATGGTTTTATTTCAGCTTTTCCAGAAGGGTGCTGGGGCTCAAGAGTCTTTGGGATAACGACTTGGGCTAGACAAGGCCTAGGAAACTTCACTATCAGAGGGGTGAAGCCTATTTCATGTCTGACTTACAATGCACAAAGGCGAGTGGCGACTATCATTGATACTTCTGATGATTGGCGGGTAGACTTGAAATTGAGTGCGAGGCAATGGAATACGCTCAAGGCACGCATGGCGCAAGAAAATGAGTCTTCGTATGATTAGTACAGATAGAATGTATGAAGTAAATAATAAACCCAAACACTCTAACCTCAGCCTGCCCTCCGTCATTCTGACTAACACGAAATTGTCGCGTTGCCTCACCCCGCTTGAGTGCGTCCCCCTTTTGAGGGGCGCCTGCGACACTCACGTCTGGCATCCGCGGATCAAATTCCTTTAATGCGCTGAAGGGTGTCGTTTGAATTGTGGAATGGACGGAGTTGTTGTATGAGAATTGGGCGATAGGTAAGAGCACGACCCACTCATCCTAGGAGCTTGTGCCTCGCCACCCTACGCCTACTAACAACCCCGAAACTGAGGATAACGCGCGTCGTACACGCTCAAGCACCCTAGTCTCTAAGGACCTTCCTGTCACCGCTCGTCGTCTAGCCCTCATTAACGCAACGGCCACGCCTCGTCGTTTTGACCGCAACGCCTATGAATCCCGCCGTTCTCCGTGCGCGCAGTCTGCTCCTCAAGTCTCGCCAGGAGCGCTACACCCAGTTTGTAGAGCGCGGAAAGAGTGGCGGGGAGAACGAGGATAGGTGGTGAGAGTGAGGGGCCACAAGAAAGAGGGATGTGAGAAGGATACGCGCGCGGTGAGAATGGACAGGCGACAAGAAATGACACTTTGCCTTTCTGCGACTCTCCATCGTCACGCTTCACAGATTTGTGATACCATCCTGGCAGCAGATTTTAGCTTCGTCCAGGACCGAGTCACCTCATCTAGAATGGCATCGTCTCCCTCTACTTCAAAGTTGAAGCTGGTACACCGTCTCTCTGAGGGAAGTACGGAGTTTTGACGATCCACTCTGCCCGGGTCAATAAAGTTAAGTGTCTGCCTGAGTAGCTAGTGTTTATGACAAAAGGAGGGGCTCAAACCATTTATCAACTTGCGAGACGTAAACCTTCTGTATTCCACCTAATAGATAGATGGCTAATTGTTGTCTGGATCGCGTGTATCCGGAGAGATGTGGATGAGTGGATTTGTAACTGATAAAATAAAAGGGGTGCTATCTAGATGTGCAGAATCACTCGCCGGCAAAACCATAGTTGTTGCGCGATGATGCGTACTCACAGGAGAAGGAAGAGAGAGGTGGAGATGCGAAGCGGATACCTAGACTACATATTATTTTATAAATTTCACAACAGCCAGTGCGCTCGCAGAGACCCGTGAATCCCTCGAAAGGAAGTCATGTCGCCGTTGCACGCGCTGTGCAGCTCATCGGATGTTAGCGATGCTGTCGTCATGGATGCGAAAGGGAGATGATTCTTGGTCCGGGGAGGTGGGGAGAATGGTGTTTGGTGGTGAGAATGAGGAGCAGTAGGAATGAGAGGGGGTGGCGAGAAGGAGACACGATGAGAAGGACGAGCAGCAGCAGAAAGTAAGTACAGGTGATGAAGTTACAATAGCACCGGCAAACCCACCATCGCGAGAGACTATAGCTCTGGAGAGACAGAAAGGCACTATGGCGGAAGAAGAAGAAGCTTACCACAAGGCGTTAGTACAAGGAGCGGTGAGACACGGTGTTACGATGGCTAAAGCCACCCTTAAGGAGATAGTAGCTGCTATACAACGGTTCAGAAGCAAAGACGACCAGCGCGACGTGGTTTTCGGCTCCTGGATCGGGGTGGTGTGTCTCCACGACACAAGAAAAATTGGTTTGGAGATGAAGGCTCAAGCCTCGGTGGAACTTGAGAAGGCGTTGTTTGCCCAATCTTCTCTTAAACCCCGGTATGGTGGGATGATAGTTCGAGATGGGGCTTCTCTTATTCCTGCCGTTAGACCTTCTTCTCACCACCACCGTCACCCTTTTCTCTCCCCACCACCACCACCCACCCACCGTCCCCTTCTCACCACCCACCGCACCTCCAACAGCAACAAGCGCGCAAGCCAATCACTCACTCAGCACCCAGCCACTCCAAAATGTGTGAGGGGGGAGGGGGGGACTCAAGCTGTCCGCACGCCACGCCACGCCACGTCCTTGTGCACAGCAGACGTCGATATTCTCCCCGATTGTCGCATGACACTTGTGCACTGGTCTGGTTTGGTCATTTTAAATACAAAAACCCCGCCTTTGTCTGAAGGTCCGAAGGTTATTAGGTGTGGGAAGCTGATGGGGATGGGGATGGGGGTTGCGTTTAAGTTTGGATGTTGGTGGGGGGAGGTGGGGTTGGTATGTTTTAACATATAATGGACAGATTCACATATCACCAGACTCAATCAAGTTCACAGACAGCCAGATAAAAAGACACATAGTCGAGAGGAATAAGGTTTGTTTCATTTCATTTGATTTCATCTCATCCCTTCCAACCTCCTGTCTCCTCCCTTCCTTCCTTCCTTTCCTCTTCCTTTCTCCCTTCCCCCTCCCTATCCTTCACTTCGCGAATTCCAAAATAACTCCAAACCCCCCCTTCCCTAAGGATTCTTTCCAAAAAAGCGATAGTTAAGAATAATAATATATATAAAAAAAAAAAGGGTTTCAAGATTCAACAATGATGAATTGTCAAATGATGTGATGTGATGATAAAAAAGACTCCAAAACATATGACCAAAAAAAACAAAACAAAACAAAAAGTGGCGCGCGTATAGCTAGCTAGATTCATTCTCCCCAATAACATAATAAATATCCCGTACACAAAAATGAGTTCCCTTTCGTTTCCCATTTGATATAAAAAAAAAACTCCTTTGCTGGGTGTGAGCTCGCTGTTCCCATTCCTATCCTCGTTTCGCTTCCAATTTCTTTTGGCTCATTTCGCGCTAAGATGCTCGGCGCGGCGCCGCAGTTGACGCTGGCGCTTGGCGCGGTGAATAGCGGGGTCGGGGGTGCGTTGCCCTCTCATTCCCTCTGTCCTCAGACAGACGAGGTGGAGCGGCGGTATACAAACACCATCGGTGTGGATGTATGGGTGTGTGGACTCCGTATGGATGGTCCACCACCCTACCCTATCCCCGTCCCGCGCATGCGTAGGGGGAGGTGTCTTTTGTTTTCCTCCCCGCGTCCGAGTTCCCGTGGTCCCGTGGTTCCGTAATACCCACGGGGGTTCCCATTCGTCCCACCTCGGGCGCGGGCGCACTCTCTCGCTCGCCTATATCATATTCCCCTTCCACGGCTTCCTCCTATCTGTACTGCAAATGCTCACCAACCCCCACCAACCCCAACCCCTCAAACCCACCGCCAGCACCGCCATCATGCTGTCCCATCCCCAGACCCTGCTGATGCTGCTGCTGCTGCTGTCCCTGTTGCTGGTGCTGCGGCTGCTGCGCATGATGTCCAAACACTCCACTCCCCTGCCTCACGCCCATGCCTGGCCTCTGCTGTTGCTGCTGCTGCTGAGGCTGCGACTGCGGTGTACCCCTCGAGCTATTCATGAACCCGTAATCGCCTAACGGGGCGTAATCGAGCGGTGTGTGCATTGGCTGGTACGGTGCCGGTGTCTGCGGCTGCTGTTGGTGATGCTGCTCTGGTTGAAAGGGCGGGAGGGGTTCTTGACCCAAGAGTGGTTGCTGGGGAGTGTGTTGTTGGTGGTGCGGGTGTGCGTGGACGGGGGACGTGACGTCTTCGATGCGTTTATTCTCAAAGGGCTTGACGTCGTATTGTTTGGTGTCGTAGGGTTTAATATCGTATTGCTTGTTGTCATACGGTTTAGCATCGTAATGCTGCGGTTGCTGCTGCTGCTGCGGTAAGCTGGTGGGAACGCCCATTCCGGCGTTCCCGAAGCCGTCAAAGATGTCGACGCCCCCTGGACCCATGCCGGAGGAGGGCTCGGGGATGGTCTGGAGCATAGGTGTCACGAGACGGGGGAGGATGTCGTGGATCTTGGCGATGAGGAGGGGGCGGAAGCGGGTGTCGCCGTTGCGGAGGGAGGAGAGGAGGAAGAGGAATTGGTTGAGGTAGTCCGTTGGGGCGGGGCCGAAGGGGTCGGCGGGTGGTGGGGAGACGGAGAGGACGTCGGTGAGGGAGTAGGCGATGTCGAAGAGTTTCTCGACCTGGGGGGTTTAGTCAAAGTTGTATATGAGAAGGGGAAGTGACTTACGAGTGCTACGCCGTGGACGTCCATCGAGTGTGGGGAGAAGCCTGCGGTCATGGCGATGAGATCCCGCGAGATCTCGACGGGATATTGGAACGTCATGCTCGGGTTATCGTTGCCACTGCTGACGCAGCCATTCGAGATGCCCAGCTGCCAGACGACATTGCGAAGCCACTGCTGGTTGACGCGCAGCTCAGCGGCCTGGGACTCGGTGCTGTTGAGGTAGGCCGGGAGAGACTCGGAAAGCTGCTTCTGCAGTGCCGAGAGGTAGGATGGAGAACAGTCGTCGCGTGTCTTGTTCCAGAGAGCGACAAACTTGTCGTCGAAAGGCTTGAAGAGGGTCACCAGATGGACGAAGCCGGTGAGTGGGGGAGAGTGCTCTGTGGGGTCGTCGGTTGCGGTAGGAAGCTCAATCGTCGATGGGAGAGTTAGTGGGCGGTGACGTTGGAGTGCGTATGATCTGGATGTGTTAGTTTGATGGACAATAGAATCGAAACAAGTTGTTGTTTGACAAACATACCTCTCAGCCACAAACAACAGCCAGTACAGGCGTCTCCTCCTCGACGACTCAATCACATCAAACTGCGCATACGACTCCTCCTTGTTCATTCCCAGAATCAGCGCCAGAGTCGTCGCCTCCCTCAGATGGAACCACGCCTTGTTATGCAGGTCCAGACCAAAGTAGCAGCCGAACAAGAAGTAGCTCGTCGCCAGACTCCCGAGTGTCGGCGACTCGAGGTGGTCGTAGCTCTTGCGCACGCGAATCGTCTCCTCCATCAGCATTGTCCCGCTCATCAAATTCGCACCAGGCATGCTATCGAGACCCATCGGGTCACCCGGAACCGGCATCCCCGGCTGGATGAGCATGAACGCGCACAGCGAGGTGAGCAGACAGTATATATCGGTATCGCGGTCGGCGAACCTCGCCTGCGCCTCCAGCTTCCCGCGATGCAGGATCGGGATCGTGGGGTACATGTTCACAAAGAAGAAATCGATGCACTGCGCCACGATCTCATTTGTCAACAACCCCGGCGTCGGCGCGAGTGTGGGCGCACACAGCGGCGGCTGGTTGGCATATGCATTCCCGGCGAGCAGGCGCGCGTGCGCCTTGGAGGAGAGGGCGGACTGGCGGTTCTGCTCGCGCAGCTCCGAGATCACTTTTGCGCGGGAGCCTTTGGGGCCCTTCTTTTGTGGGATGGCGTTGTATGTGCACGCGAGCTGGGCGGAGGAGCAGTTGCGGCAGGGCGAGAGACCGTCGCACTTCAAACTTGATGTCAGCAAAAAACTTTGTGTAAACTGCAACGAGCGATATGACCGCGGTGAAAACACTGGCATGACTGTATTCACAGGCCAGACTGCCTGAGATTGAAGCTATAGAAGTATTTTCTCACCTTGACCTTGCGACGGTGGCAGGCGTCGCATGCGCGCTTGACGGATGTGGAGGTTGTTGTTGTGGTTGTGGTGGTTGTGGTCGTCGCGGTGTTCGAGGGATTCGATGGAGGAGGCGGCGCGGACGAGGAGGAGGACCCGGAGGAGGAGGAGGGTGTTGTGGACGACATGTTTCGGAGGGATTTGTGTTTCTGAGGTCGTGTCGTCGTCGTCGGTGGTGACAGGGAGATTCGGGGGTGTTCGAGGAAGGGCGGCGGCGGACAGGCCGTGGTAACGTGGTATTCGTCACCGATGGGGATATGTGTCGGCGAAGATTGCTGCGGTGATGAAGAAGGAGTGGATGTGGTTGTCGCCGTCGGAGAGGTAGTCGGCGGTGATATGGGGTGACGAAGGGATAGAAGGGAAGGTGATGTGCCGGGGAGGAAGAGGTAGAGGAGGTTGATGCATGAGCTGGGCGACGATATTCGGACCGGCTTTGGGATGAATATGAGCGGAGAAGAAAAGAGAGTTAG
>JPJU01001422.1:0-18003 GCA_000750735.1 Pseudogymnoascus sp. VKM F-4246
GGCGTAGGCGGCGGGGTACGCAATGGCGGCCGCCTTGCGGTATTTGCCAGTGTTGGCGCTGTGGATGGTGTTGAGGATGAAGGTGGATGCTGCGGCGAGGATCACGTATCTAGATTATGCGCGTTAGCTGCTGTCTCTGCTCTTGCCATTCTTTTCCCCCATCTGATCTGCTCTGCTTTTCTGCCGACTCTGCTTTATCCCGTTCCTGTGTTCTGCTGCCCATCCTCGATGTGGCGCGTTCGTTCCAATGGCTGCGCCAGGGTGGGAGTTTGCGCCACATCGCGGATTCTGGGCCTCAGGAACGGAGATCGGGATTGGGGCGATTGAGATCGGAATTGGGATTGGGAGGTTGCACAACATACCCGTAATCCGGCGAGAGGGTGAAGCTGAGAGCGGACATATCTGCGGTAATGCGATTCTGTAGATTGTCGATTTGAGATGGAATTGATGTTTTCTTGACTTGCTCTCTCCAAATAAAAACCGGGGAATCGACAACGGTGGCTTTTCAATGTTTATAAGCAACAACGGCTGCTGTGAAACTGGCACCCCTTCATTCGTGAACCCCACATTGTTGCCCACTTCGGTCCCTCGGCGCAACCATGGCTCCGAATAGTCCCCTAGGTTCAGTAGTGCAGACGCGGAGTTAGAGCGCTTTGTGTCGCTGTAAGGTCCGATAGAGAGTGGATCGGCTGTTGAGAGGGAAAAATGCGTCCGAACCCCAAAGGGGTAGAAGGCAGAAGAGGCGCGTGGAGGGGCTTGTGTAAGGTTTAGTCAGGCATTGTTGGGGTGTTTAGTAATCTCGGGGTACGTGTTGCAGCGTGCGATCGTGGTGCCTGGTGGGCGTGCATGCTGTGGCAGAGTCAATAGGTGTCTTGATCAACATTGATACGGGGATGCGGAGGGATTGATGTCCGTACGTTATATAGGCAACAGTAGCTGTGACGTGAAATTAAGGTTTCCTTTCGGATGCATATTGGAAGGAAGGAGGGGTGATGGGGATGGGGAGGTGTGGTCGCGTTCTTATATCTCACTGTCAGACGGATACGACCCAGGGTTGGTTATCATCATCCCACGCCACCAGCACGCCATTGAATGCATTTACAACTAACAGAGATAGCCACGGAGCTTCACGGCGGAGTTTGCGATTACTATTCAGACTACCCACCATGTAATTTTTTGTTATAGGCGTGAATATCTATGTAAACGGACTCTCTAAAGTACTTTTATTTTCGTTGCGGACATAGACCGCTCTATCCGAGCAGACGGCTGTATAGCAATTGTACACATATCATCATTTCTTCTCTGATGCAGCCATCACACTCAACTCCTCCATCAATAGCGGGTGGAATGACTTAGTACGTCCCCTCTCCAGTAGGTCCCTCCCCGCCTCCATAAGCGCCGCCACCACCGGCTCCAGTCGCGGCTTCCCGTGGACATCTCCAAAACCGACAAACCGCTCGGCCAGCATCCTCGCCGCCACCACGACGCGCGCGCAGATCGCAAACACCTTCGGCTTGCTCATCCACCCAAGCGGCCCATCACGGTCGTCAACCGCTGCCATCGCGCGCATTGACTTCACAGCCCACAGCACCAGCTTCGCCGTCACGCGGTCCCACTGGCTGCCCCTGGCGCGCGCGAACACCCCGCACCACAGACGCGCCTCACGCATCTCGTCGATATACAGGTTCTGCTCCTCCTCGGCGAAGAGTGCGTTGTCAGGGACCATGGCTTGCATGAGCGCAAGGGCCGTGTCGGCTAGAACGAGGGGTTCGATGCCCGTGAAGCCCTCAGCGCTATTGCCGATTGTGATGCGGCGGACGGTTTCGGCAAGGAATCCTTCGGACGTGGGGTAATGGTCGTATAGCCAGTATGAGAAGGCTCGCGCGGAGGCTTCTGGAACGACGGCGGGGCTGAAGGTTAGGGAGCTAAAGGTAACAGCACCGAGTTCGCGGACGTCTGGGTCATCGTCGATGAGAGAATCCATGATGGCGATGTTGAGAGGAAGGAGGAACGTGAGGTTCTTTCCCGTAGAGGCCGCGGAGAAGGCAGCGTCAGCGTGGGTGTCGTAAAAGTTGTAAAATGCCGTAGCGCCAGCCATGCGGGTATCGTAGTCCTAGGCAGGTTAGCTAAAGCGGAAATAGGGTATGGTAGAGGAGGGGAGCTTACGTTTTCGCATTGAAGGGCCTTCAGGGTATCTAGGCCGAAATACAGGAGTTTCTCCTGTATACGTTTCTCTTGTATGGCGGGCTCCACGGTTCCAGGAAGGCCCAGCCTTTGGAAGGCGTGAACGTGTAGGCGGAGGATATGACCTCTTGTCATGAGCTGTGCATTTCTCAGGCCAGGCCCCATGAAGATCCGCACTTCAGCACCATTTCTAATGACAGTGTGCATGGGGTCATTAGAGAGGAAACTGTCGTTGAGGAGGATATCCGCAAGCTCTCTGGTTTGCTCATCAGAGAAGAAGTAGAAATCGTGCTGCCCCAGGAGAACTGTAATGTTATTATGGGCAATTCTCTTCACTTTCTCTGAGCGTCTGGTAGGCTTTATGAAGCCTTGGAAGAAGCGGACCATAGCGACAATCTCCTCCAGAGTCAAGGTCGAGAAGGTGAATATCTTTGGGGTCCTCTCAAGCAATTCAGCCGCAGCATCATCAGTGATAGCATCCCAAGAAATACTCCCATCGGTTATGCGACACAGAGACTTCTCCATCCTTATTATATGGAGCAAGTGGACAATTTGGGTGTTATGTGCGAGGCTGTTACGCTCGTCAACTGCGTGATCGTTCAGCTCTTTCACCACGGCCAACCCCATCTCATCCAGTATAGCCTGGCCTTGTTCGGCCCATTCCATGCTAGAGAACGGGAAGGAGGTTTGCTCGCTACCTGGCATATCTTTAAAGACTCTTTGGTACATCGGGAACATGGCTTCTTCGTACGCAGCAATGAGAAACTTGTCAGTAGGATTGGCGCCATATGGTAGCATTCTTATGCTCATCGCTTTGAGCACGTCGATTAGATCATCTTTGGCATTGTTAGTATGAACCGTGCATTTTGTGACTGGATATTATCATACCTTTGGTCAGCGATTTATCCAAATCCAACCGCTTCTCAATTAAGTATCTAATGAGCAAGAAGATACCATGAAGCCCATTCGACGAGAATGTCTTCGATTCCAGAAGTTCAATGATGGGAGACGTCCAGTTGTCCTCCAACAAGAACGTACTGGCTGTTCGTGCTGCGAGATCTCGAAATGTCCAGATGGGACAATTGAGATGTTTGATGACGCTATTGTAAAACTCTTCTCTGAATTGAGCACGATCTTTTTCAGGAGGTCCGACACGCCTTGCAAACTCAAGCGCTGGGAAGACGAGGTTTGTCTGTGCGGGAATGCTGGAATCCATTTTCAATAGTCCCAAGAGAAGTTCTGGCAAACCCTTGTATCGGTTGTAGGAG
The DNA here is from genome assembly GCA_000750735.1 of Pseudogymnoascus sp. VKM F-4246. Classification (NCBI taxonomy): domain Eukaryota; kingdom Fungi; phylum Ascomycota; class Leotiomycetes; order Thelebolales; family Thelebolaceae; genus Pseudogymnoascus; species Pseudogymnoascus sp. VKM F-4246. The sequence goes on from JPJU01001422.1 coordinate 3,453, forward strand.
ATCCTAATCGATCGGCCATCCCATCCGGCCTCAGTTGCAGCTTTGTTATCACTTGTACCAAGCATGCAATCTAGCAGAGCTTTTACAAGAATGAGACCGCAGTTTGAGATGGCCCAGCTAGAGGGTATCAGTGGATGATAAGTTAATATAGGCAGGGGGGACTCACATATCCGACTTCAGACTGTCTGTAGCAATGATAAAACAGTCCGTAACGTACATATCGGCTTGTTTACCCAAGGTTGCACTCTTGAAGACATCCTTTATGGAATTCATGGCGTGGACCTGTGGCAGCTGCTCCTCATCCTTTGCACTGAAGATGACTGGCGTTCGGGCTATTTCTTGGAGCCTTACCATCACAGAATCAAGGGTAACATCAGTAGAACTGGCTGACAGTATTCCGGTGATGAGCCCTGGTAGGCCAGCTGAGCGCCTTGTTGTCGAATGCTGCTCATTGATGCATTGGAATGCTCGCTATAGGGGATTAGTAGTGCTATTACATAGTATTTTGCTAACTTACATCATGCCAGTCGCGGAGTAGGCTTGGGCCACCAGTCTCAGCAAGTGATTTGCTCTGAGTAACCTTGCAACACACTGAAAAGGTTGTAGTCACAGTCGAAAAAGCGCCCCTATGTCTCAGGCTGGCTAACTGTATGAAGGTTAAATTCCCGAGACTTTCCACCAAGTCGAAGGTGAGAAACGGCTTCCCATCAGACGTCTTAACATCGATCTTGCGCATGATGGCCTGGATAAGCTCACTGAAAGCTTTGAATTAGATATCAAACATTGCACATGCACCGTCTTCTCGACATACCTTGACTCGTGGCAAGCACGGAAGCTGAAACTCAACATGCCTTTCACATCAGAATCGTCGGATCCGATCGGCCCACTTGGGTCATGGCCTTCCGGAGAATCGTGGCACAAAGTATCCTTGACAATCTCCCAAATATCCAGGCAGCATCTGCAAAGTCTATCCTGGAATGCTGCAATAGTTCCTCCCCGAGCTCCTGTGGCGGAACAGCCAGATGCCACAAGCCCCCCATAAGATGAAACTTTCATCAAATCCCACAGTTGCCTATGGAATATCAGTATGCTAAGATCGTACAAGGGGGAATTGCATCAGTGATTCGAGAGACAACTCCCTGAAAGCACACCAAATAAGTAGAGAAACATACGTTAATGTTGTCAATTGACCGTGGAGTGGAATTGCATCTGTTGGTGTGTCGGAGTCGGATGAAGCAACTTCTATATCATTTTCAAGTACAGATAACAACGAATTGAAGAAGTCCAGGCGGTGTTGGTCGTTATCGAGTACTTTAAAATGGAGGACGTTCATATGTGCAAGTCCATCAGCTGCATCTGCACGGCCTGTTTGAGCAGATGACATCTTGGCTTCTGAAAGAAGATCTTGTAGAAGCTGGGGGACGGGACCATATGGGGTGCCAGAGAGAGGACCAAAGCAGTCTCTTGGTGCAGAGTTCAGCACGCTGACTGAACAGTTGCGAACTTCTTCAAAGGGGTCCAACACCAGGTCTAACAATAGTCGACAGAAACTGGGAGAGAACATGTTGACTTGTTTTGGCCAAAATGTATCTGAACCACGCGATGTATTGATTGTTGGTACGCCTGGAGAAAGCTGCACTCCCGTTTTCAACAGAATCTCGAGGGATTTTAAAGAGGTGATGTGCCTTGGGTAAGATGCTGTTGGCACTAGCTCTTGCGCAAGGAAGCTTAAGTACCAGGATAGGAAACGCTCGTGTTCTTGGATGTGAGTTTGTATATCGCTCTCTTCTTTGTCGACTTGTTCTGTGTTGTGAAGAGTTTGTAGCTCCGTAGGTGAATTTGGATCAGTCGCAAGCTGTCTTCGTGTCACTCTCAAGCTAGCCTCGCGGGTCAACAAAGCGAGAGCGCCCCTTAAGCGCTCAAGCATATGCTTAGTGCTAGCAAACAGGTCGTTGCGGAACTTTGCGTCAGTATCTGCATGGAGGACATACAAATTCTGACAGATAATATCAAGGCTTTCTTTTGGGAATGGTCTCGTCGAGGAAAGCGACGACACAAGTACAGAAAACGCCAAAGATCTGACCGTAGTATCTGTATGTATCAAGAGGCTCCCAATAGCCTGAATAGGGAGCTCTACAAAGTCTCGCTTCTTTGCCGATGCTTTATGCGGAGGTATGAGGTCTTTGGAGTGTGAGAAATTATAACAGAAAGTGATACCACGAGAATGACTTACCTGGATCATCCACAAGGCCATATTTTTTCCCAACTTCTAATGCAGACAAAAAAAGAGTTGCCCCACTATCTACCTCTCGACTTTTAACAGTATCAATTGCATTGTTTGCAGAGATGTTTCTGAGAAACTGTAACGACCCCGCCTTGTCCAATTTGAACAGAGGCGGAAATAAATAGTTCTTGACATTTTCAAGAGATTCCGGATGCTTAGCAAGACCTTGCTGTATCCATCTTTGCCAGTATTTAGAATAGTTACCGGCGTCCTCGGATCCTTCGATGGGTGAGGTTTTCAGTTCTCCAAAGAGACTCACGAGGAATTTGGCTGCCGCAGAACAGGTTTCTGGCGAAGACATCCACTCGAAGACTTCAGAAACCAACTTATCCCATTGGGATTCTCGGGTAGGTTCTGCGTCACCAGAAATGTGACCATAGGCTTCGAATAAGTCGGAACTGTTGTACGTGCCTTTGATCACAAAGCATTCCAACACCTTGAAAGCGGGCTTAACAAGGGGTTGGGCAGATTCGTGAGAAATGATAGACAAAAGACGCTCTAATGACTGGGTTTTGAAGCCATTGGAAACAGCCTTATCGGGATTACGAGATATCAAAGAACTTAAAAGCTCTAGAACCTGTCTCATGGATCGGTGCTGGTTCTTCTCATTCCACTCAACGTAAAAGTCAAACAACTGCTGGCATGTCTCATGCGAGTATGCAAGACCTTGGAGTTTTGGTGACTCCGACTTCCTGCATTGCTCTAGGAAATAGCACAACCTCGTACAGGAGTTTCCCGACATATGCCGTGGCTGAGAAGCATATTGGATCAGTTCCTTGAGATGATCTTTGGCAACACTGATCACGGGTTAGTAAGGGGCATGCAACAAAATGGCGGGAATATGACCTATCATCCTGGCCCACAAGATTTTGCAGCAATTCTTGTATTGAGCGGGTGTCAACCGCTTTATCTAAACCCATCTCAGAAGAGTTTGGTGCTTTTTTCAGTCTTTCTGTGGGATTTTCATGTGGTTTATATTGCCCGTTGGAAATTAAATATCCATTTATGCTTTAGCTCTTTTTAGCATATGAAATAGTGGCAGCCGTTGAGGATCCGACTTCACAGTTTCAACGCAAGAGCCCGTTCAGGTGAATTTCATAAATTGAAAGAAGTATAATATAATATTCCAACTGTGCTGGTGTCCGGGGTTGTCGTGCTAAGAGAAAATCATGCCAAGACTTGTGCACGGACCACCAAATTGTCGACGTCGGGTACCCAGATTTCTCCGTAACCTTCATCGAATCCAAAAATTTCAATCACCCATATTCATCACATCACCTCCTCATCACCTCCGCCATGTCGATCTGGGATTCGCTGACTGGGCGCAAGTCTTCGTCGAAGTCGTCTTCGGATGAAACTTCAACCTCCACACCCGAGCCGACTTCCTCCTTCCAACCGGCTCCTTTCAACCCATCCGAAGGGGCGGATGTCAGTTCTTTCCTCGGCGGCGCCGCCTTCCCAGACCCATCTCAACTTCATCCTCTCGCTGGATTGAACCAGCAAACGCTAGACTACATATCCCTGGAGGACTCCCAGCTCTCCGACCTCCCCGGCTCACAATCCGCCTTGCCCTCCCGAGGCTGGTCCGACGATCTCTGCTACGGGACAGGAGTCACATACCTTTCGGCATTAACGCTTGGTGGCGCGTGGGGCATGCAAGAAGGCCTACGAAGGTCAGCCGGCCAGCCACCTAAACTCAGACTCAACTCGACGCTGAACGCAATCACACGGAGAGGCCCGTTCTTGGGGAACTCAGCTGGCGTCATCGCGCTTGTATATAACGGAATCAACTCCTTCATTGGCCACCAAAGAGGGAAGCACGATGCGGCCAACAGCATTGCTGCGGGCGCATTGAGTGGTATGCTCTTCAAGTCCACCAGGGGACTGAGACCGATGATGATTTCTGGGGGTGTTGTTGCTTCTGTGGCGGGCGGATGGGCTGTAAGTGTAAACACCCACTGATTGTTGAGCGCCACTAACATAGAATCACACAGGTCGCGCGGAAAGCTCTTTTTTAATACGACTGAACAATGGGTCTTTTTGCAATCATCGCACCATATCCCCGCAAACGAACACTCACCTATCCGCTCTCTGAAAGAGATGCCACTTCTTGTACCAGCGCGACGCTGTTTCTCACTTGTTTGAACACTTTAGATTACTCATAAATGGGCGGGGATGTATGAATGTTGGATGATCACCGCTCTACCGGCATAAGACGGATGTAAATATAGAAATTGTTGGCGCTCCGGGGGTGGGAGGTGCAGCGTCACCTGAATTGTACGATTGGCAAAATTAAATAATATTCAAACTGCTCTCCCCAAAATGGTCTTGTGAAGTGCAGTCTCAAAACCTCTACTTCCTAGACACATCCACCTTTTCTTATTCACTGACATTGAAGGTTTGTGACCATGGGTGAGGACAAGGGGCAGGTCGCGGTATTGGAGGTGACAAAATTCTGATATTCGTCTCAATTATGTCCGCTGCTGACTGAATATGAAGGAGCAAAAGCACGAAACACGTATTTCACACTTTGATACGATGCGAAGCCTTCCGTTCCACCATAAAGCGAAACTCCATCATGAGGGGTCCAGGCCAGGTTCCACAGATAGGCAAAACACGAAAGAAGAGTATCAGAAGCTTGGGTTCCAAACTTCACATGGTCTAGAATGGTTTAATCTGTCACCCGAAACTCTTGTTCAGTGTCTCATCGAGTCAGAGCTTTACATGCTAAGATCGGGCCTGACGGACGATATCGACTTTGAGGCGGTTCTAAGCACTGAAGCTTTCATCATCGATTTGGAAGAACACACCTTCGATAGCTTTGATAGCAAAAGCCTACTGGAGGCGGTCAACACAACAGTCGAGGAAGGAGTGAGGCAGCGTTCAATGATAAGACGTGTTATCAAAGACATGCTTGAACGTCGACACGAAGTGTCAAATACCGTTTTAGAACAGGTCGAGGCTCTCCTTGATAATGAGATTCGCGAGCTTGGGATTGAAGTCCCCGAAAAATGGAATCCCAAGTCGCTCGCAATCAAGGTAAGGCTCGATATATTCAAAGATGCCTGTCATCTGACGAATATAGGCGTGTGTCATTGCACAAACAATGCTTCTCTCACAGATCAGGCGGAAGACAAGAATAGAAAGCGAAGAATTTCATCTTGCTCTTCAAAGCATTACTGGAGCGAACTGTGATGCTATTCTGACAACGGACCTCTTTCTGCCATACGATATGCCATTCCACAATTTACTTGCCACGCTCAGGGAAGAGAGTGTGCTTTCACTAAAGCCGAGCCCTACAGGCGATGGAACTCTTGGCTGGACTCCGGATGACGGGCCCTGGATGTACAACCTGGTGATACCATCAGAGGCCCTGGGGGACTGGCTCGATTTGAGCGATGAGGTCGAGTATCAAAACGTTTTACAGAGACTAAGACAAGGAGAAGGAGACCTGGTTCTTATGCACGTAAGCAATCACAGACTGAGCGCGTAATGTATGACAAGGGCCACTACTAAATAGTTCTCAGAAAGTTGAAGTTGACATGGTCGCTCGATGCCAAGAGGAACAGGACAAAATCCGAGTTGAGTGGGATGAAGAGGAAAGCGATGAGATGCTTATAGACCAATTCGGGAATGTTATGGTGTTTGATCGTGGACGGGCTTTGGACTTCCTTCACCTTTTGTCAACAGAGCTTTGAGATGCCGTCAGGGCCGTCAGCCTTGACACAGCCTTGACAGCGTCATACAGGGAAAAGAATCTCCGATCAGCTTGCGATTTTAAGTTTCAATATTAATGTTACCCATATGAGCCACAACGTAGTGGATCAATTCTTACTTGTGTTGAAGGCATTTGTTGGCCATTTTAAAGAGAATGCGCGGTGTTGGGGGTCCGATTTAGCTCGAGTGTTCGTTCTTTGGTGCTCTTACTTCATGATAAATCACACTTGGTGACGCCCTACATTTACTAAATCGTAAGCGGCAACTCCCGCCACCACAAAGTCAGGCACTGAATTAACGCAAAGACGACGACAAATTCGATAATTCTTATGGAAATGCACCTTGCCAGCTCTAACAAATTGCGTATTCACACGAATGTCTTGCGACAAGCTTAAACCTCACCTTCTTATCCTCTAAAAGGACGGATCCTCGTTAAAACCGCCGCTTTGCACCCACTACAAACGAAGAGCTGCCAACGCAGCTCACCTTCAAAACGTCTTCCACAAAGAAACGAAAGATCGATAAGGACGAGCTCGTGTATTCCAATCACACATCGGAGATTCCTTTTGCATCGATCGAGGACGAGGAAGTTTCTGGGCGCTCCCAAACCCCACCACGATCCGATCCGCCCACCCAAAACGACAGCCAACGGAGCCTCCCTCGCCACATACCACCGCACATTCATAACGAAGCCTCGTTCTCAGCTCAGGAGAATATCCCTTCCGTGGCAAGCTCCCCGAGCGCTGCGTACGCTGGGTTGTCAATCGAGAGTGAACGAGGCGGGGAAACCGGAGTTGGAGGTGGACCCCAAAACCGTGGTAGCCAAGGAAATCGAAGCCAGTCTCCGAACAAGTCGTTTATACAAAGGGCAATGATGGGGGGCGCCGCAGATATGCCACTCCGCTCATCGTCGCCGTTAAAGAGGCCGGCTTCAGAGCTGGAGCAAGAGAACCCCGCAAAAGATAAGGAAGATGTCGATATGGACGGTTTAGAAACCACGAAAGAGCTTCCGGATAACTCGAACCACGGCCCCAGCGCGAATGGAAATGAGGAAACCGGAAGCGCAGAAACACAAGAGCCCCTGAGCCAAGCTACGGATACTTCTCTGCCCGAGGCTGATCGCGAGATGTCTGAGGGTGAGCGGATAGTGCGCCCAATTTTACCAGCACATTGCTAACTACATCATAGATATACCTCCCATCGATGAACAGATAAGACGGGTTAAGGAGTTACACGAAGCTTTTGAAAGTGAACCTCTCACCGCAGGCACAAAGACCTATATTATATCAAACACTTGGCTCGACAACGTCCAAGCTCACGCCTCTGGTTCCAAACTGTCAAATGCAGAGCCTATTGGCCCTGTCGACAATGCAGATATCATTTATGAGATTCTAACGGATCAAAATTCGCAACCATTTGCGAGATTGAAGCACGAAGTTGTCGGCGGCTCGGTCGCTTACTTCCCCGAAGAAGCATGGAATCTGGTTGTGCAATGGTATGGCCTGAAGGCTGGCCAGGTGCCTATCGTAAGGCAAGCCGTCGATACCAGCATGGACCCCCAAGTACCGAATGTGCAATTTGAACTTCACCCTGTCGTATTTAAGATCCACAGGTTGTGGGCAGTTAGCAGCCCGTTACCCATTTCTCAAATTTTGAAGGCAAAGAGTCCACCCGCGCCTATTTTTATCATGAGCCGCAACGACAGATTCCAAGACTTCCTTAAGAGCATCAAGAAATCGTCCGGTATCGATCTTCCACAGCAAGTGCGAGTTTGGACCGTGCCCATCTTCTCCGACGAACACACAGCGGCGGCTGCACCTGTCGGTGCATCACCTCCTCTATCAAGGGCCGGCACACCAGCTCCAGAGGCCAAAACTTCAGAAGATTGGACAAAGCTTCTCGTGGAAGCCACGACGTTCAATAGCCTGACACGAGGTGCACAACGGGAGATAGTGGACATCAAAGACTTCACAAACGACCCTAAATATAACGGCCGTTCGACAATTGCCATGACTGGTCTGGGCAAAGACCAAGCCCTTGTCCTGGATGAGCTTGTCGAGGGTAATGTGTACTTGGCCACCTATGCTCAAAAGATTGCTAAGCAGGGCGCTAAAGGGATTGCCACTGGCCCTGTAAATACAAACCGAGCTGCGGCAGTATCAAGACCTGATAGTGGACGAAGCAGCCCTGCCCCTTCGGTGCCTATAACGCGTGGACGCGTGCAAAAATCCGGCAAGACAGTGGGAACGGTTGGGCTGGCTAACCTTGGAAACACCTGCTACATGAACTCTGCCCTCCAGTGCATCCGCAGTGTCGAGGAGTTGACCAAATACTTTTTGGCAGACGAAGCCGAAAAGGAGCTCAATACCGAGAACCCACTTGGAAAAGGCGGAAATGTCGCGCTTGTATACAACGCCCTTTTAAGAGAGCTGTACAAAGAACCCCCACCCTCGTCAATCACCCCCAGGCAATTCAAAAACACGTTCGGGAGGTACTTTGGCTCATTCTCCGGATATGGCCAACAGGATTCGCAGGAGTTCCTTGGCATCCTTCTCGATGCCCTACAAGAAGACTTGAACCGTGTCAAGAAGAAGCCGTATATAGAGAAGCCAGATTCCACAGACGAAATGGTCGACAACCCGGCTGAGCTGAAGAAAATGGCCAAAGAAGTTTGGGATATCACCAAGAGGCGTGATGACTCAGTCATCGGAGATCTTTTTACTGGGATGTACAAATCTACACTTGTCTGTCCGGAATGCGCCAAAGTAAGCATTACGTTTGACCCGTTTAGCACTGTTACTATGCAGTTGCCCATTGAGAGCACTTGGGGACATGAGGTCTTCTTTTTCCCTTTGAACGATAAACCAATCAGAGTTGCAGTGGACATGGACAAACAGGGCAGCATAAAAGGACTAAAGAAATTCGTCAGCGGTAGAGTTGACGTTCCCATCGAACGGCTCTTCATCGCTGAGGAATTTAACAATCAGATTTTCAGGATCCTAGACGACACAAAGTCGGTATCGGAGGACATCCAGAGCAACGACCGCATCATGGTTTTCGAGCTCGAGTCAACACCGACAAATTGGCCGCCTGTCCGGAAACCCAAGCAAAAGATTAGGTCGATGCTTAACATGGGATACTCGTATAACGATGAGGAGGAGGGTGATATTCCGAGTTGGGACTCACCCAGAGCAGAACAAATGGTTGTTCCGGTTCTCTCGCGGCGACAAAATCCTAGCCAAAGCCGATTTGGCAAGCCGCTTATCCATGCCTACGCTCCTTTTTTTATCACGTTAACCCCGGAAGAGGCTCGTAGTGAAGACATCATTAAACGGAAGGTGCTTGAACGGGTTGCCAACCTTACCACATATAACATGAGCGGTTATGAATCTGATGACAACCAGAGCACGGGTAAGCTGGATCAAGACATCGTTATAACCACTGCCTCGGATACATCATCTGGAGACGGCAAGGTTGTGGCTACTTCGATCGATGGCGAGGATGATGTAGTCGACGTCACTGTAACAGGACAAAGCAACAAACATGCGCCGACAGAAGCAGATGGCGAATCACAGAAGGATCCCAATCCGAGAAAACGGAAATTCCACTCAAGGCGGCCCAAGTGGATCAATCCTGATGAGTTCCTCCCGTCCGAATACAACAATCTTTTCGAGTTGAGCTATTTCACGAGTAAAAAAGACGCTGTTCCCACTGGATGGGGTGTGGTGGACGAGGAGAAGACATATCCACGAATCTCCAGCCGGATTCCTACTGCTCCGGATGCGGTTGAAGCTGAGGATGAGGCGTCTAATGGGTTTGCTTCCAATAATCTCCAGGGATCTGATGGCGAAAGTAGTGAAGACGATATTGGTGACATCCCACAATTAGCGCCGACACGAATGAACGAGGAGTCAAGTGACGATGATGATCTGGCGCCGAATACAAGGGTATGTTTGGAGGATACTCTGCGCCTGCCCATTGCGTTGATGATGGGGACGTAAGCTAATTAATCTAGGTTCTACCTGTTCGCCCAATCGCCCAACGCGCTGTGTACAAAGTAGGTCAAATGAAAGCCTTCAGACGTGGCATCCGGACTTACTCAAGAAAGGGTAACAAGCGTACAACGCAAAGGACACGTATGTCCAGCGAAGAAGTCGAAGAAGACGCCAATCCGGGCCCCCTCATTCGACTGGGAGAGGGCATTGTTGTCGACTGGTATGAAGATCCTTTCGTAACACTATTCGAAGGCGACCGAGACGATACGATGCGTGGCCGGGAGACCTGGTCCAGCGTCGACTTGATGGAAGATCCAGTCCTCGAGGCAAAGCGCAAGTCCCGCCTACGCCGCCGTACAAAGGGTCTGTCCCTGGATGAGTGCTTGGACGAGTTTGGCAAAGAGGAGATCCTGTCTGAGATGGATACCTGGTACTGTCCGAGATGTAAGGAGCACAGGCGAGCCAGTAAGAAACTTGAGTTGTGGCGAACACCGGATATCATGGTATTCCACCTGAAGCGTTTCAGCTCTACAGCTACACGCCGAGACAAGCTGGATGTCCAAGTCACTTTCCCCATTGATGGTCTTGACATGAGCACAAGGATTCTTGAGAGCGAAGACGGCAAGGAAGAGATTTATGATTTATTCGCCGTTGATAACCATTACGGTAGTCTTGGTGGTGGACATTACACCGCGTATGCCAAGTCTTTCGTCGACGGCGCGTGGTATGATTATAATGGTAAGAAGCCCAACTAACTAATTCCTGCTCCTGCTAACGCGCACCAGACTCGGCCGTCAGCAAGCTGAAAGACCCTTCGCACGTGATTTCAAGCGCAGCATACCTCCTCTTCTACCGCCGTCGCTCAGACCTACCCCTCGGCGGCCCGCGCTTCCAAGAGATCATAGCTCGTTTCGATAACCCCCAAGCCACCTCCGAAGATGAGTCCACCGGCTCGGGGGAAGGCCAGCGTCTCGGCGCGGACTCCTCCCTTCGTGGGTCGTCGAGCGCTTTGACCGGAGTAGAAGCAACTCGCCCGGCAGGGCATGGTTCGGTCACTGGAACCAGAGCGGGCACAGCAGCAGCGACGAGAGGCGTGACTGATACCACTGCCGTCCCGCCGTCTGATATCGATAGCCCGCCCGAGTACAAGTCTGCACTTGAGGATGACGGTGCGCCGCTTCTCGAGAGGGACGCCATCATGAACGACGGCATCGAGATGCACCATGGCGACGAGGCCATCGATGTCGGATCAGCATACGACGGTGATTTCCCCGGTGCACGTGTAGGCGCCATGCAGCCGAACTGGAACTTTTCTGCTCTCGCTCAGCCCTACGCGCAGAATTACCCCGCGAGCGCGACTTCCGTGGAGCTAGGATCAGTGGGAGCTCGCAGCGACGATGTGCAGCACGATAGCTCTGCGTCGGAAGGGTCCATGGCGGGCCGCCTGGCGGACTTCGATGCCGCGGATGTCGATGAGGACTATGTTGACCAGAGCCCTGTGCCGGACCTCGATGAGGACCAGGTTGACCTGCTAGGTCTGCACGGAGAGCTCGGAGATATCGCAAGGAGGAGGTACGAGGAAGTTTTGCCTGAGGTGCCGGGGAGCGAGGGTGAGGCGGCGGAGATTCACGTTCATGAGGGGGAGGGAGTCAATTGAATAAAACGCGAGCTGATTCGCAAGGAGTGACAAGCAGCAGCTACGTTGGTATGGCGCCTGAAACGCCCCCAGAGGCCCTCGTCAATGTTGGGTAGCCGAGGAGGGTCATCTTGGAAGGTGAGCAGGACTGGGCAGGATGGGGGTAGATATGGGACACGAATTCAAAGAGAGCACGCATATACGAGGTACGAGGCTCTTAGAACGGGGGGAATGACGGCGGGAGTTGCATATGTGGAGTCTGCGAAAACTGCATCACTTATCGTCATGCAGTTGCAACTGCCTATAATGAATAGAGCAATGAAAAAAAAAGCCAATGTCTGCCTCTTACCTTACTTATCTCCAACTCCATTATTTCCATATATGTGACGCGTTTTCCATGACACCCATGTCCGTCGTGGTCCATCCCCACATTCATCCCTGCATCAAACCCTAACGCGCCCACCTCAACCCAACCCAACCCCATCGATAATATAATCCCCCCCGCCCAAGCTCCGGACAACTCACCACCCTTTGTAGCTCAGTTGGATTAGAGCATCGGACTGTAACTGCAAAACACACACCTCATCCGGGGGCCCCCGGTTCGATTCCGGGCGAAGGGACTTAAACTCTTCGGAGAGACGAACTCTCTCCATTGTGGACCTCATTTTTTTTTGGCGGCGTAGTAGGTAAGGGAGGAGTTTTTTTTTATAGAGCGGGGTAATGAAGTAGGGCTTGGTGAGATCTGGTTCATCTGAGAGAAGGGACTCAAAAAATAAAGCCTGATCTAGCGCCACGTATAAAAGGATTTGACCTATGTCTTTTTGCTGCCTGAAGCTCTGGCTGCGACAATCCGTTTTATAAAAAGAGAGAATTGTCCGCCATACCCACGATGCCCTTCACGCACGACACTTTCGCAATGCGTAGTTTAATTTACGCTGAGACGACATAATACGTTAGAAACGAAGGGACCCAAGCTGTCAGAGCGCCACCAGCCCCCAGTGTCATCTGGACACAGCCTCTTGCTCTTGTTTTCACACTTCCCATCATCTACCATCGCCATCATCTACTTTTCCTGTCGCCTGTTCCAGTGGTCACCAGCCTCTCTACCCCCCGTTTTAGACACTCAGGCTCGTCGCCGCTGGATATCGCCACGGAAGTCCATTACTTCTTGCCTCCATCCCGCATTCCCGCACGCCGCATGTCATCTGCCTACGGCAGCGGTTGCCGCATTCCCAGGCTGTCAATGGCCTACCCAGTCTCCTTTTATCAATGCTGATTATAGCGGCTTCTCAGTAGCCTCCTGCTCTCGCAGTTGGAGTTAATCACCTCGATGACTGAAGTGATAAAGGGGGTCAATAGTAAAACCAAGCAACTCTGTCTCGTATTATTTTGATACAGAATTTCTATAATTCTCTTGGAAACTCCGTCCTCCCTAGTGATTTACAATTACTCAGAGCCCTCCTACCTATCTCCAGTTTCCCAGAGCACTCTCATCCATCTCCAGTTCCCTAGAGCACTCCCAACCATCTCCAGTTCCCCAAAGCACCCCTGACCACGTCCAGTCCCCCGGAGCATTCCCCTCCATCTCCAATTCCCCAGAGCACTCCATCCATCTCCGGTCCCTCAGGGTATTTCTAGCCATCCCTAGTCCCCTAGAGCACTCCTGGCCATCCCTAGTTCCTCAGAGCGCTCCCGACAACGTCTAGTTCCCTAGAGCACCCCTGACGACTCCTAGTTTCCGAGAGCGCTCCTGTTCATCCCCAGTTCCCCAGACCACTCCCGTCCATCTCTAGTTCCTTAGAGCGCTCCTATCTATCCCCAGTTCCCCAGACCACTCCCGTCCATCTCTAGTTCCCTAGAGCGCTCCTATCTATCCCCAGTCCCCTAGAGCACTCCTAGCCATTCCCAGTTCCTCAGAGCGCTCCTATCCATCTCGAGGTCTTCTAGTATCACAATTAGAGAACAGTCACTCACGAGCAAGACCCCCCTGACAGTCACTTACAAGCAGGGTCTTTCTAACAGTCACTCACTCACGAGCCCTCCGGAACAGTCACTTAGAAAGCATATACGATTCCCCAAAATCTAGCCTTAAACCCCCTATACCCCAAAACCCCATAAACTCCCCGCAAAGCAGGGAGACTGACACCAGCGATGGGATTGACAACCCCTGGATCGCTTATACTTATATATAAAAAAATAGCCGAGTCCCCCCTGGTCCCCGAACACAAAAATGCAAAAAAACCCAAAAAATAAACGCCGTGAGCAGGATTTGAACCTACGAGGCCGAAGCCATAAGATAACCAAATTATAAACAATTCAAGTCTTACCCATTAACCACTCTGGCATCACGGCTCGTTGGGGTAAGTAGATCGCATTTAGTTGCGCATTTATCACCCATTCACATCTCCATGCATCATGTCCACTACCCCTCAATGAACGCAAGAACTTCCTCATATGGAAAAAGGACGGGAACACGCATCGCCGCCGTTGTCATCCTTACACATTCGTGGGATTTCCCCCCCCCAAAAAAAGTCGTGCGGCGGGGGATGAGCAGTATAGTGGGGGATAATGACGTCGGCAAGTACCAGTACAGTACAACTCGTGCCGTCGTGCTGCCGTCTCCCCTCTAAACCAGCTCACTACAGCACTCTAAAGTGAGGGACTTACTCCTTCGGGCTGACAAGTTTGATTCCAAAGCCCTCTGATTTGATACCTGTTACTCGCGATCGACGGGATCAAGCTTTCCCACATATACATACATATATCCCTCGCGCACGTTTCAGGAAGCGACCCGAAGTTTGTGATGCGCAGGACCTTCATGTGAAGGCGCGGCAGTCTCGAGTTAAGTCTGCGTACGTACGCTACAGTGTGCCGTACCACATCATCCGCGAGTTTGGGAGAGGAGGAGGTTGGGGGAGG